>VZTL01023913.1:3811-24820 GCA_013400535.1 Scopus umbretta | reverse complement strand
GTAACTTAGTGCAGACTCAGTGTCTTTTTCATTAGTATAAAACAAGCAATTTGCTAGAAATTCTATTTAGGTTAGAAGGTGTGCACTGCTCCCAGTCTTCTTATCAATGTCCATGGTTGTGATAATTTAGTTTCTTATGTTGAGACTGGAGTTTATTGTACATGTTCACTAGAAAGTCTGTTTTTGTATTCCAACTAAATTGATTGCTAAATGTTACAATATTATAAGACAATTATATATTAGTTACATTTATTATTTCCTTTTCAAAAAAGGTGGGAGTACGTTCTCATCTTAGTATCAGCAGCAGTGTTGCCAAATAAACATAACCAGTAAGTATTTCAGCAGAATGTTAAACTGGATTGTTGTTCTTTCTTTAATAGGTCCATGATTAGACTTCCTGTTTTACAAGATGTCCCAACATGTGTTGGAATGGTAACTTCAGTACCACCTGAGAGCTTGGAGTCTGCCTTTCTGTGAAAGGTAGGGCAGCTTCTGTTCAATATTTTTTGTGTATTTCTAAGGTTTTCTTTTTATTAATCTTACTGGTTCTGCAACCCTACGGAATCTGAGTTATGCTTTTAGCAGTATCACCTTTAAGTGCCAGAACTGATGCTATTTCATCAAGCAGTAATTTCTCAAAATAAATGTATATATGTTCAAACTATGATTACTTATGAAGAAAATGAAGCTGTTTCTTCAGGCATCATTTTCAAAGGCTTTACTCCAATTGAACTGAGAGCAACACCATACTATTTGCTCCTACAAACATTTGGAGGGTTCAGGTTTTGTTTTCACCATAATACATTGCTTCTGTTTTATGAATGTAGTGGAAGAGCCTTCTTTAAAAGGTCTTGCTGTTTCTGGAAGGCAGTTCTGGCCTTCAGGGCCTACCAAAAGACATTGTCCAGCCTCAGAATAAGTTTGTATCTGGGAACTGAATGGCTTAAATTTCTTGGTCTCTGCAAAGGAGAGTAAAATTAAGATCATCATTCTGTGGAGATTCATTCTCTACCAGATTCATTTATGAAGTCCATCTCATAAAGAGACTTCTGGCAATAAATATTGGATGTATAATAAGAACAATAAAAAGAAAACCTTAGAGAACCATTCAATATTGCAATAAAGCTGACTTACATTATCCCTGTAGGCAAACTCCATGCTCTAGAGGTGGTACTAATGTCCCCAACTCTCAACACATGTTGGAACATCTTTGTGACGGAGGAAGTCATTGATCAGTGAGCAGCATCTTCAAGGATCGTTTAAGGGGGAAAAAGTAAAAGGTAATATTTTCTAAAATATGTTGAAATGATTGTTCATTATGTTTATTTGGCAATCCTGCTGCTCATACTAAGGTCGTAATGTTTTCATTTCTTAAATGTATTGAAAAACCTTACAAACTTCACTTCAGTTTTTCCTTCTCCCACGAGTTTGAATTGCATTTGTTAGCCTCCTTCATGTTGCTGAGTCTACTGCATATAAAATCCAGATTCTACTATAACTTATTGGCAGTCTGACACTTCTTTTAGCACTTATAACATGGAGAGTGTTAGTCTGTGGTTTAACCAGTTCAGCAGTGTCTAGTGTTAAGTAAAATAAGTCAGAGCCAAAGGTTGCAAAGTGTAGAACTGGTACAAAGACATTCTACTGGTAACGAAAGGGTATTTGTTTTCAAGGACGTAGCTGCAGCACTGGATGTTGTGCCAGATAAGGTACCACCATCTGTTCTTGCACAGTAATATAGAAGCACGGCTTTAATAATGTAAACTATAGCTATTTTGACAAAATCAAATGACCATGTCTGATCTGGATAAACTTCGTAGTGGTGGATGATCTGGTGATGCACGGATTTGGTATCAATGAATGTGGCACAATGTCCTGATCTCGACAACTTTTCCTCTAATGCCGGACATACACAGATGAAAGTGCTGACATTTTGAAATTGAGGTTATGGTCTTTGGTCTATCCTTTTGGTATCCTTTATAATTGCCTGTATTCTTTGTGCATATCCTTTCTGGCTGACATGGCCATCCTGCCTCCTTAAGATAAGGCCTCATATTGAGCTAGTCTGCCTGGCATGATGCTTGTAGTGGACAACTGTGATAGCTGTTCAGACATATCACCAAGACTTTTACAGTGTCAGAGAGACAGTTTTTCTGGGAAAAAAATTGCCAAAAATGCAGATATCTGCATTGTTTACAGAAGTTGCTTTGAGAGGACAGAAGCACATAGGCAAATTCTTATACTTGGTATTCCTTTTAATCATTGTGTGGATGCGATTGAGAGTGCGTTCTGTTACTGCAAGGACTATGTTACAGGATGCTGGCATCTGTGTCTCCACATGTGTTTGTCATCTCTGACATTCTAACAACAGTTCTCCATCTCTGTCTCACCTGACATACTGTCATAATCATACACTTCTTGTATTTAAGCCTGAGGTTAAACCTGTAATGGCTTAGTATCTTTTGATCTTGGACATAGCCCAGGAAGCACATTCTTCTAGCCTGCATGAAAACAGGTAGGGGATAAATCCCCAACTAGGAACTTCTCTATTGTTTTCTTAAGGACTCTTATTGGTGTCATTGCTGTATTAATTCTTTCTCATCTGGTCCCTCTAACAATCTGTTTTGATGGGACTCTGTAGTGAGTATCCAAACACAAAAGTGCATTGAGGCATGTACTGTTATTCATAAAAATAGTGAACATATTTTCCAATTCTCTGCCATCACTCTGTTTATTCTTGAATGTTCCTGAATGTCTTTGGACATGCTTATTATGTTGTATTGCATTTATGTTTTGAGAAAACTAAGATTAAAAAAAAAAATCATGTAACTATAATCTGTATAGTCTCACTTGACTTGTTGAGCCCTGCCCCCGTTTCATTTCTCACCCCCGCCTCTGTCTTTTACACTTTCCTCACACTGTTCAGTCACTGCAGCACAGGTTACTGGGATTACAGGGTAGAATCTGGATGTAGTTCTCAAAAATTCTTTGACCTTCAGTGCCTTCCTTCTAATGACTTCAGCATCCTCTCTTCTTTTAGGATATACACATGAAATTGCACAAAAGTAATCTTACAGAGGAATTATTAAAAGAGAAGGACTTAAACATCGAAATTAAGGAGAACTTGTTTCCTTAGGACATTGAAATTTTGATTTCTTCTAAAAGAAATTAGGTAATACAGTAATACAGTAGTTACAGAAAAAAAAATAGGGAAAAGATTAATAGTAGTAGCTTCTATTCCTTTAGAGTTTACATTATTTCTGTCCTCTCCAATCAAGCTGTAAGTCTTCCTTGCTGTCTGAAGACCAAGTATTCTCTTCTCCGAGATGCACTGCTTATATGTTTGTGCTTCCATGATTTGCGGGAACTCCTTGCATTTTCCAAGCCTCCACATACCTGTGCATAATGTTGTTTGGTGGCTAGCTTGGTTCTGTTAGAGACAAACCACTAAGGATAAGAAAAAGACTATTTAGGGATGATGAATAGCTGCCTTTCAGCTGTTTAATTATCTAGCTTAGAGACAGAATTTTGGAAACTGGATTGTCTGGTTATATATATTTATAGGTCAGACCTCTTCTCAAATTAGTTCTTTCTTTTTGCCAAAAAGTATGAATTATGTGTGGGTTCCCAGACTTACCTACCTGGTTGAGAATTCTTAGAGAAGTGAAGGCTTTTTTTTTTGTCATTCTTACATGACTTTGATCAAAAAAGCACTAATCGTATAAATCGGGTTAAGTAGGATTCTTGAGAAATTCTTTTTCTGCTTGATGAGTATTTTTGTCCTGCCCCAAATCCCACCGACTTGCATAAGAGCTTTGAATCAGCACAGAAAATAGGATCAGATGTTTTGGCCTGGGTTACAGATAGATTTTGCATGGACACAACTATTTCTCTGGGTCTATTGTGTTAAAATAATTATACCAATATGGCCCCCTAGCATGGAGCTATTTTTCTGGTCTTTCCTTTACAAGAATTAGGGATATCAAATGAATTTGGAAGGTAAAAGTTCAAAACAAGCAAAAAGGGCTATTTTTTTTGCCAGGTGAGTAGTTAAGTTGTGGAGCTCTTTGGTTTAGGCTCTTGCAAGTTCAAAAAATACTTGAAAAAATCAATGGGAAAAAATTTCATCCTGACCTAATAGAGATAAAGATAAGATCCTCTAACTTAGGATGGTCCTAGGCTGTATATTGTCACATAGTTATCTCTGCACACTTTTTTTAAAATAGCCTTTTGCAGTGTCTCCCACTACCGCTGTTAGAGAAAGGATGCCAGACTGTATTACCCAGTAGAACTTCTTTTAACTTTTTATAGTTATATAAATACATAACCATTTATTATAGTATAGTTTGTACTGAATAAATTAAATCTACTATAGTATCTGAAACAAGCTTTATGAGTGGTTTTGTACCAGTGCATTCACACTACAGAGCTTATGAGTCTTAGCTGAATCTTACTTTGCTGAAATAATTTGGTTGGCATTTACTGTGAGGGAGCAGGAGGAGAAGAGAGTATTAAAATTTGTGTAACATTTATTCAGAATTTTTATTCCTTTAGGTTGCATTACAGTTCTATGGCTGGTTATCTTTTTTTCTGCTGTGTCTTGCACTGAAAATGGCTATGTATTTTGAGGATTTTAATCCGTAAGTTTGGGATTTATTAATTTATTTTTTTAAAGTAACTGATGTTTCACCAGTTTCTTAATTTCACAAATTGCTTCCTGGGGAATCACCTCAAGGTGGGTAGTTCTAAAAGAAGTATAGAACAAATACTGCACCCAGCACATCCTGAGTTCTCAAGAAGACTGTCCACTTTTATCCAGAAGCTGACTAATGAGATAATTTTTATCCTAGGAGAGGAGGAATGTTCTTTTACAAACAAGCTTACCAAAGTAATTAATATAGGGTCTTCTGTTGTTTTGTAAATGACAATTACATGTCATTCTCTTTAATGAAGTCAGTTTATTACATATGAAAGTGAACTGGAAGTATAGTGTTGAACAGTATCAGATACTGGTTTACAAAATCTTTCCCATTCCAGTTCAGGGCTGGTTTGGAGCTGTGGAATGTATCTTGGCCATCTGCCCTTCACAGAGGAGTGCTGGTTTGTACCTGCTAGGCGGAATCTTTTACCAAATCTCAAAGCACTTGACACTGATTCTCTCTAGTTTGGCAGGAAACACTCCCTAGCCTGTGGCTTCCCTAAACACACTGCAGGTTATAGGTTCCTCAGAGGCGCCTGGTCAAACAAGTTCATTTGGATTGGCTGTTTTTGGGAAGGTAGCAACTAAGTTTTTTGGTTTCTCCTTTCTTCGTCCTGTCTTCTAGCACCAGACAGGCTTAACAGTACAGCAAGTCAACATTTATTAAATTATTTATGCATTTAGTTAGTAAGACTTAAAGTGAAGCTTTTATTTAAAGGACTGAAACCAGAAAATTACAGCTAAAATTATCACTCTGTTTCTTTTGCCTGGGATCACTAGTTTATCTTATACCCCTAGGAATCTCTAATCCTAATCATCAGAGCTAGTGACGTGTTGTTTGCACTCTATCACTCTGTTTAACAAGCTTTTCCTTCAGTTTGTAATACGTACAGTCTGTTTGGGGGTCTGGTGGTCTGTCCATCCCCCCAACCTCAAGGTATTTTGTACCCAAACAACCTCGTCAATTTTTTTCCTTTGTTGTGTTCCATCTCCCATTCTCTAGCTTAATATGTAAGATTGGGTTTTCCCTTTGATAGCAATATGAGTGCAGTATTGATGGATTGTTTTGTAGGCTGAGGACACTGCTATGTGGGAAATGTATCCTGTTCTCAAGTCCCACCTGATTAGGTTAGGACAAGTAGGTTCAATAATTGCCATTCATGGCTCCTCAGGATGCCCTTAGTGCATTAGAGTCGTTTCCCCTTTGTGTTTAGTCAGCCTGATAGTTAAATGCTGTTGCTCAGTTTACAATTACTAATATAATGGGTGTTAGACAAAGCACCTATAGCTTACTGTTGATTTCATGACCAGCTTTCTGTAGAGACCACACACGGTGTATATTAGGACATACAAATATTGCTTGTCTTGTTTCAGAAGGTGAACTGCTCTCTCCTTTTCCCCCAATCTTTTCAGCTGTTTTTCTCCAGAAGTTCCTGTATAGCATAAGTCTTGAATAGTTACAGCATAAGTGATCATGTTGTGTTTAATTACATGTAATTTTACAGAGATTAAGGTGTTTTAGATGTTTCACTGCTGACACCTACAGCAGAACTATACAATCATCAATCTCCTGTATGCTGTTGAAATGGAGGAATAGAATTTATTAAAGAATTGCATAGTTTGGAAGGCTGCAGAAATTAAAGTGGTAGTTTTTCCAGTACCTTGCTTTTCCTGATGGGGAAAATTGCAGAGGGACTGAGGCATGTAAAACTGTGGTGGTTCTGTTGGGATAAGAGAGGAAGGGGGCTTGAGCCTAAAATTGTAGATGCAAGCCAAGGCACAGCCTAGTACTTACTGTGCTGTGGGGATGAAGTAGGTACATATTACCAGATGCATCTTTGTTGCATTATTCTAGATCTGATGCTGTTGAATGAGGTTAAATAAAAGTTTAAAAAAATAATTTCCCAGTTTCAAGGGGGATGGACTTTTTTTGATTTGTTTCCATCTTGTAGTATGCAAGCCAGCTGTAACAGCAGAAGAGGCCTGGACTGGATATGAGAAATGTGGTTCCAGTTGCATCTTGGGCCAATACTTCATGCACAGCGTTTAAGTTGCTCCTGGTTTTAAGATGATAGCGGAGAGTGCTTTCTGCAGTTTTGGCTGACCTGTGATTAGGGCAAATAGAGACTAATTATGTGCTCTCCCAATGTTTCTGTTGAAGGACAAGACAAATTCAAGCCATAAATACGTGCTGTTTAACTGTTTAGAACCAGTTCTTCAAGGTTTTTCTGTTTTAAGTGTAAACATAAAGAGATTTTATACAGGCGCTCAATAATTTATCACATCAATAATCAGAGTCAGACTTAACGTTTTACAAATAATTTTTTAATCTTTGATCTCAATCCTGTCAGTCCTCTTAAAGTATAAATTATTAAAGTAACTTTTTGATTCTTTGAAAGCCTATCTGCAAAGATAGTATTTTTCTTCTGCTTCTCGAACAGGGCAGTACTCTTCTTATGATTTATTTCAGTTTGTTTCATCAATAAATTATAATTAAACTTTTAAAGTGCAGCAAAGCCAGTACCTTTCAGATAGCTAAGCAGGATGTTAGCACTCTTCAGAATTTTCACTTCTTGGGACCTGAAAGTTTTCAATGACAAAGTTTAGGTGCTTTTATATTTGTAAAAAAACAGTCTTGTGCTAGTGACACGTATGCCAATATCAGAATAATATTGCTGAATGTTTTTTCCCTCAAGGTTTTTGGAACTTATATGCAAGTTCTGACTTTATAGAAACTCTATTGCAATATCTCAAACTCTTACCTAGAATATAGTTTATTTGTAACAAAAATATTCTGACACTTCCACTTCCTTTGCATGCTGTCTTGTGTACTGTAGATCTTTATTAAATACTGATTGAACCATGGTTTTCTGTTAAAGCTTCCAAACGTGTAATTAAGAATTCAAATGTAGGCAGGCTTTATTATGTTGTTCTATGAGTGCTTGGCAGATTAGAAATTCGCTTACTTTGGAAGTATTAATTTGTGATCCCTCATATTTTTCATAATGGGTAGTGTGACTCACCTGACTGCTTTAAGTAGCATTTGATGCCTCTGAGGATGTGTTGAAACTGAGTCCTGCCACAAAGAATGGAAGTGTTCATGCAATCAGTCATCAATTCTTGATGGTCTTGTACATTTCTGGTAGTAGAGATCTGGCAAGAACACTTGAATGAAGAATGTGACCTTAGTTATATCTTTAAAAATATAAAACTCAAATTCAAGTGGAGAGATTGGTTAACATTATAGCTTGGAGCATTGCTTTGCTCCAGCTCCATTTTTGTTGTTATCCTTGATGATGTTTTTATCATAGCTCTAGGAAAAGTTCAGAATTGTGTTGCTAAAGTAATTTTGAAGACTTGAAGCATATACTTGTTATCAAAAAAGTCTAAATTTAACAAATGTATTATTTAAAAGCAAGCAACTTTTTTCAAATCACACATTTCTTGATGTTTTACTTCTAAGTGTGTGGCACCTTACTGCTTTAAATGCAGAATTTTGATCACAAAATTTTGATCACAAAACTACAAGTTAAGATGGCCATATTATCAAACTTAAAGCACATTAAGATGATCACCCAGAAGTCAGAAATAAGTTCAACTTTTTTAACAAAAGACAGGTGATAGCAGTTTGTTGGTAGAAATCAGTTAATTTTTTTGTTTAATCTTAATTTTTTCTTTGCGTTTTCCTTTTCTGTACATATGTGTTTCTATTATGACTTATTATTGCAATGGTCAGATGATGCCATTAAGACCAGAATCCAGAATGCTAGGAGCTAAATAAAAATATCAGTAGATGAAGCCACTGTCCAGTCACTTGGTTAGAAAGATGATTAATATATAGAGGATATTTGTGTTTGGTGATACAATTAAGTATGTATATAGTATTATAAAAAACATATATATATGTGTATATACACATTTCTTAAAAGTATAAATTATATTTCTTTTCCCCTGTCATCATCTAATCTAGGGAATCTTGCGAAGTGAAGAGAAGCCTTTCTGTATTAAAACTGGGGAAAATGGTTACGCAGACTAGAAGGATACCTCAGGAATTTCCTATTTAGAGATCAGCATCATTTTCCTTTGATAGCAGGCAGAATTCCAGTATGCTTTTTATAAATGAGAGTGGATGAAACTCAGGAGGAGATGTACCAGTGAAGAAAAAAATACTAAGACTTTAATACAGAAACATGTGAAAATCAACAGTTTCCAGCCCTTTGCATAGATTCTGATTCTACTTGGCATTTTCTCTGAGTAGCAGAAAGCAAAAAAAAAAAAGGACAATCTCTAAACAATGCTATCAGAACTTTTCTTAAGTCAACAGATCAGTAAAGTGGTATGCATGACTGTTTATGAGAGTATAACTAGGCCAGCCCTTCCAAGTGTAGATGAGATTGCTGTTTCAGGAGCACATCGGTAATTTTCTCATCCTTACCCCAAGTACAATCCAAGTATTTAAGTAGTGTGCCAAATCTTCAAAATAGTGTACAGCTTCGGAATGCACCCTCCTTCTGACTTCCTGTGCTAACAGGATTTTGACTAATATGATTTAGAGCAGAGAAGACGTGATGATGCTTCCACACACGATGAATGTTGCGCGTGACAAGTTGACTTTTCAAAAATTTATCATTTTTTCTTTTTTGATGCTAATTCATTTTGGGGGAAATTTGTTTTGTATTCTTTCTTCCTTAGCCTGTTTTCCAAAGAAAACTAGCCTTAAGTGATTGAACAGTCTGTTCGCCTTCCTTCTCTCTCCCTTCAGGTAACTTTTGAATCCATTGATAAATCAGCAGCTAGATAGCCTCTCTGTGCGTCCCAGTTGAGGGGGAAATCAGCAGTTTATTCCTTTTCTTTGCTCTTCTGGCTGGCTGGCTGCCAGTCAGCACTCTTGTACAGAATGGCCAGGCTGTCCTCCGGGTGAGCTGACTGTGCCCAGCTAGCAAGCTGGACTAATATGGACTGGGAGACATGCCAGGGGGTGATCCTAGATGTATGAGGGATCTAAGCGTATTGCGTGATAATAAGGAATACAGGAGGAAGATGGAGCTATGCAGGAGGACAGGGATCATTGAATCGCTCAGGTTGGAAGAGCACTTGAGTGGTTGTCTAGCCCAACCTTTTGCTCAAAGCTGGGTCAACATTAAATTCAGACAAGGTTGCAAAGGCATTGTCTGGCTGAGTCTTAAAAACCGAGAAGGTAGGAGAGTCTACAACTTTTTTGTGTAAAGTGTTCTAGTACTTAATTGTCTTCATGCTGAGGAAGTCTTCCCTATATCTAGTCAGAAACTCTGCTGTTTCAGCTTATGAATTTATTTCTCATTCTTCTTCCAGACATCCTTAGTAAAGAGTCTAGCTCCATCTTCTCGATAACTTCTTCAGCCTTCTCTTCTCCAGAATAAAGAACCCTCAGATTCTCCTCATATAGGTCATAAGCTCCAACCCCATAACCATCTTGGTGACCTTTCCCTGGACTCAAGTTTTGCCAGGTCTTTCTTGTACTGGGTGACCTAAAACTGACTGCAGTATTCTAGATGTGGGCTGAATGAAAAGGAATAATCGCTTCCCTTGATGTATTGGTTACTGTTGATCTACCATTTTGTTGTTGATAGAACCCACTATGCTGTTCATCTTTGTTGCCAGGATGCACTGCTGAATCCTGCTGCCCACCAGACTCTCAAGTGCTTTCCATCAGTGCTGCTGTCCTGGTAGGCAGTCCCCAGCCTGTATCGTTGCAGACAGTTAGTCCATCCCAGGTGCAGTACTTTGCGTTTGTCCTTCTTGAATTTCATGAAGTTCCTGCTGACCTCCGTCAGGTCCTTCTGACTGGTAGCCCTTCCCTTTGCAGGGCTCAGTGTGATGCCATCTGCAAACTTGATGAAGGTGCTTTGTGTCTCCCCCTCCAGGTCACTGAGAAAGATACTAACGAGGGTAAGTAAGTCCCAGGACAGACTCCCGAGGGCCTCTGTTTATAACTGACCTCTGGGTAGTTTTCTGGACTCGAGAATACGGTGTTGAGGTATTTCAGGAGTAGAAAGTTACTGGGATATTGCAGAGGCTGATGAAGAGGATGTAGGACAGGAATTGTTAGGAACGAGGCATCTCAGGGAATGGTCCTTTGATAATGGATGAATTTCCGAACAGTTGGATAGGCAGAACCAGCCATATAATGGTTGAATTTACTCAAAACAAAAGTCTTTAAAATTAGGAAAACCTTTATTGTGAAAAAAAACCAAAATGGTGATAGTCCTTTATTATGAAAGCGTTGCGTGTGTTCAGGGAAGTTGGGTAGCTGTAGTTACACTGCTGAAATTCAAAGAATTATTATTTTAACAATTACTCGTTCGTACCCTTACCTCGAATACTCAGCAGCGTTTTCCATCTCAAACCTCTTTTCTGGATACTAGTTAATTAAATTTCCCCTCTTGCTTGCATTTTATCTTTCAGACTAGGGTTTTTCGATTGCTTACACATGTTTGCATAATAAAATGGTACATGCTCAAATAGGTCTTGATATCGCAAGTCTGACTTGCACGAATAGCTCCTACCAGTATGAATAGTCCTACTGACTTCAAGGACTTNCGGGCCCGCCCGCGCCGTGATTGAGCGGCCCCGGCCCGGGCCTGACAGAAGCCCAGGGTGATGCTGATCGCTGCCAGTTCGCCTCAGATCACATCATTAAAGGAACAGAAGTACACATCCGTGCAAGACCACTGCTCACTTGTTCGTCCTCATTTTTTAGACGTGTGATGGTTTCTTGCTCCTGAATTCGGCCGGGGAGAGACAGGAATGCCTCACAAAACACGTACTCGTTCTTAAGCCTCTCAGGTTTGTGTCTGCTCGGGGGACCCCCTCCCGCAAACGAAGATTGCTTTTGTAATTAGCCATTCAGGAAACGCTTTCCAAAATACTCTGCAACAGATTTCCTGTCGTGCTCTGCATACGCGGCAGCGTATCACAAACAAACGTATTCACCGACATTTTTCATTCGATGGAAGACTGGTTCAGAGTAATCAGAGTATTTACTCGTTTATGGTGGGTCAAATCCAATAATCGATACTAAATGCAACTACTTNGCTGGGTCAACATTAAATTCAGACAAGGTTGCAAAGGCATTGTCTGGCTGAGTCTTAAAAACCGAGAAGGTAGGAGAGTCTACAACTTTTTTGTGTAAAGTGTTCTAGTACTTAATTGTCTTCATGCTGAGGAAGTCTTCCCTATATCTAGTCAGAAACTCTGCTGTTTCAGCTTATGAATTTATTTCTCATTCTTCTTCCAGACATCCTTAGTAAAGAGTCTAGCTCCATCTTCTCGATAACTTCTTCAGCCTTCTCTTCTCCAGAATAAAGAACCCTCAGATTCTCCTCATATAGGTCATAAGCTCCAACCCCATAACCATCTTGGTGACCTTTCCCTGGACTCAAGTTTTTCCAGGTCTTTCTTGTACTGGGTGACCTAAAACTGACTGCAGTATTCTAGATGTGGGCTGAATGAAAAGGAATAATCGCTTCCCTTGATGTATTGGTTACTGTTGATCTACCATTTTGTTGTTGATAGAACCCACTATGCTGTTCATCTTTGTTGCCAGGATGCACTGCTGAATCCTGCT
Source organism: Scopus umbretta (assembly GCA_013400535.1). Lineage (NCBI taxonomy): Eukaryota > Metazoa > Chordata > Aves > Pelecaniformes > Scopidae > Scopus > Scopus umbretta. The sequence goes on along the minus strand of VZTL01023913.1, from coordinate 12,515 downwards.
GCCCACCAGACTCTCAAGTGCTTTCCATCAGTGCTGCTGTCCTGGTAGGCAGTCCCCAGCCTGTATCGTTGCAGACAGTTAGTCCATCCCAGGTGCAGTACTTTGCGTTTGTCCTTCTTGAATTTCATGAAGTTCCTGCTGACCTCCGTCAGGTCCTTCTGACTGGTAGCCCTTCCCTTTGCAGGGCTCAGTGTGATGCCATCTGCAAACTTGATGAAGGTGCTTTGTGTCTCCCCCTCCAGGTCACTGAGAAAGATACTAACGAGGGTAAGTAAGTCCCAGGACAGACTCCCGAGGGCCTCTGTTTATAACTGACCTCTGGGTAGTTTTCTGGACTCGAGAATACGGTGTTGAGGTATTTCAGGAGTAGAAAGTTACTGGGATATTGCAGAGGCTGATGAAGAGGATGTAGGACAGGAATTGTTAGGAACGAGGCATCTCAGGGAATGGTCCTTTGATAATGGATGAATTTCCGAACAGTTGGATAGGCAGAACCAGCCATATAATGGTTGAATTTACTCAAAACAAAAGTCTTTAAAATTAGGAAAACCTTTATTGTGAAAAAAAACCAAAATGGTGATAGTCCTTTATTATGAAAGCGTTGCGTGTGTTCAGGGAAGTTGGGTAGCTGTAGTTACACTGCTGAAATTCAAAGAATTATTATTTTAACAATTACTCGTTCGTACCCTTACCTCGAATACTCAGCAGCGTTTTCCATCTCAAACCTCTTTTCTGGATACTAGTTAATTAAATTTCCCCTCTTGCTTGCATTTTATCTTTCAGACTAGGGTTTTTCGATTGCTTACACATGTTTGCATAATAAAATGGTACATGCTCAAATAGGTCTTGATATCGCAAGTCTGACTTGCACGAATAGCTCCTACCAGTATGAATAGTCCTACTGACTTCAAGGACTTAATTTGCATGAGTAACAGTTGCAGCATTGGGATCTTAATGCGTATGTCTGCTTTCCATTATACGTTCAGCTTTCAGCAACCTCGGCGGAGCTCCATCTCTATTACAGAGGACAAATTGGATGCCAAGAAAGATTTAATTTTTTTTCGGCGATAAAGCAAAAATGGGTTAAAAAGCGTACATACATATTGCTGAAGTCCTTGAGGTAACGTGTACAATATGGAGCCCGTGATGGCTTAAGTTAGTTTAAGAGGTAGCGACTTCAAAGAATCATTAAAGGAATTAATACCACAAGTAGGCGACACAGCGAGAATCCCGCTCTGGGAGGCGTGGGGAATGGTGTGCCCCGGCGATGCAAGAAAGTCGGCATTTTAACTAGGCGCTGCGGATCAGAAAAACCGGCGAGGAGGGAGAGCCGGGGCGAGGGAGAGCTGCGGGAAAGGCCCCCCTGCTTGGCGGGGCCGAGCGCAGCCCCGGCCGCCGNTTTTTTTATATATATATATAAAACCGATATGCGTGTGTGTGTGCGCACACCGTTTCTGTCCAGAAAACTGTCCCACTGGTTCTACTCATATGTATGTCTTCGCAGGACTGTAGCTTAGATTAGTATGTATATTCATGTATCTACAAATCTATATCCAGTACTTAGTAATCGTTTTGATGAATCTAGGAGTTCTTAAGTGTCACCCGTACTCTGGTTTCTGTAGCTTAGGTGTTTTTTTAATATATCAATACATTAGACTGTAGAGTGTTTGCTTTTCTGTATAAACTCGGCACAGAGTTTATACACCAGATATATCAGATGTCCAAATAACTATGAATATGTCTTTTAGCAGTCTATGGGGGACAACTGGTGTTTTTAAATAACAGTTGTTAATATGATTTTATTTCCTCATATTCAATTAATAGGTTGTTTTTCTAAAGAATTTTTGTTGTCAGTAGTATGCCAACAGTGTAGGCTAAAGCATGCAACAGTATGCTTTGGGCTGCAGCATCATTGACACTGAAATTAATCTGCACTAATGCTTCTGAAGATAAAGGAATTGCTTTTTCATGTGTAGAACCACTGAGAACTCAGATTGTCTCATACTGTTACACTTTGTTTTAATATACAAGGATAAACTTCAGTAAAGTTCTTAAATGCTTTCTAAGTGGTAAAAAAAAATGCTCTGATTTCTCTCTGATTTCTTTTTCAAACCTTAATGTGTAGTCACACCTCTTTTCAAGGGGTCATGAATGTGTCATGAAAGCTACATAAATACACTGTCATGGTTTTTTCTCTTCATTTTCCTGAAGTTATGACTTATGTTCTTTAGAGTTCTGGGGGTTTTTTTTGGGGGGTAAGCTAATTCTGTTTTGTTTTGTTTTTTGCTTTAGCTAAAAAACTAGGAATTACTGATGTGCCAGCTGAGGTGGTTACTTTTATTTCCCATGCAACACAAAACAGATTAAGAACAGTGATAGAAAAAGTAACAGTGATCACCCAGCACCGAATGGAATCATACAAAGTAAGTGTGCAAAGAAAGGTATTCTGTGTTACAGAACAATGCAGTGTGATGCTGTTTTTTCTTAGCACACGGTAGGTGTTTCGTGTTCATTCTGTGTGCAAAGCATGTTTTAATCACAGGTTTGTCTACCTCAGCAAATAGAAAGTGGTAGCACTGCTTGCCAGATCTGTCTTCCTCCTCTGTGATAGAATTTGTATGTAGAATTATGTTTTCATCTTTCTGTGCTGAAGTGTCTAGTGTGAAGCATCTGTTAAGCTGTTTTTGCTCATGGATTGCAACTAAGACTGTTGATTCTTGATGTCGCTTTTTTTGACCAAGGTATCCATTGACTGGATCAAAATTGCTTCAATATATAGGAATCTATAGTAACTTTATATGTCCTTGGCTGTGAGAAGTACTAATGTTTTACAAAAGCTACCAATTTGTCTTAAACCAGCAACTAAAGAATTCAGCTATAAACTCTTCACTGTAATTAAACAATGATGTTCTCTATAAAAGGAACATTTCAAGGTAAAAATGCCGCACTGATTCCATTGTTAGTGATTGTACTTTTGAAGAAAATTGAAAAAATTTACATCTCTCAAACCAGGGGGGAAATGTAAATAAGAATCTGCAAACCAGTTTGAAATTCAAATAAAGCAAACATCTTTATTGATAAATATGAAATACCTTTTTTGATAGAAGTAAGATGCTAATAGTTGTTAAACTGGTGTAAAAGCAAAATGGCAATAACCATAGTTCTGTGTTGTGTCTAAGCTCGGTTTAGATTTCTTTAGTGAATATATACATGGAGTAGCTCTGGTTTGGTCTTTTTGCTTGGTTTAGGGTTTTTTGTTTGTTTGTTTGTTTTCCTTGAGTGAAAGCCTGGTCAAACAGCTTTGGACTGTATCTTTGCTCACCTGTTTCCCAAACCTGAGTCACAGTTGGACTAATTATATGTGGCATTTGCAAGAAAAATTTTCTTTGGGATTAAAAAAAAAAAGGGTTAAAAAAATAAAGGCCACTGTGCCTATGTATTACCTACACTTACATCTTTCCTTGAAGTTGATGGATTTATTTTATATCGGACTAAAAGTAAAATCTCCTTGTTTCTTTCTAGTATTCTTCATCAGCTTCAGCAACGTTAAATCCCTTCTTCCTTCTCCCTAGGATGGTGTCTGAGAAGAAAACCCTTTGCTTAGTCTGTGTTAAGCCAAAGATGCATTTAAAATAATACCTTGACAGATTCTGAGGAGAAAAAATAGTGTTGTCTCTGATGGAACTGTAGCATTTTCATTGTCTTATGTATGTTCTTGATTAATGGTTTTCTTTGATTTCATAGCATTGCAGTCAAAAAGGAAAATATTTAGCAGATAAATGAGATGGAAGTAATATGGATAACATATTTTTCTGACTGACAATTCTGAGTGTTGCCCTTGCAGCTTCTGTCATAAATTCTGGTTGTTTGTTGGGTACTGGGAAAGCTTGCATGCTCTTAGTTGTCATAAAGTTCTTCTATTTTTATTGTAGTTAGAGGCTTATTTTCAACTGAATTTTTAGCTGTAATGTTTTTATAATGCTGCATCTTGATCATGTCTGTTACTAGTTCAAGATGAGTACAAATACAGGAATTGCTGTGTATGACCAGGCTTATATCCTATATCAAGGATTGTTCAGTAATAAAGTTAAGCATCTTAGGGGTTTTTAATCAGTAAGTCTGTTGGTTTTATTGTTTTTAACTCTTTGACGTCTCTGGTGCTGATAAATCAATCCTTGGGTTTTTTTAATTTGCTTTAGATATTAATTAAATAATCAGATTCTAGCTGCATTATTAACCATAGGCTGGCTTAATGTCCCTGAGCTTTAAAAAAACAAGAAAAAAGATTTTTTTTTTTGTTAGTAGAATGGAAATATTTTAATGTGAAATGCATGATCTTGATGAAAATGCATGTTCTTGTAAAACATTGTTCTTATTTTACAGGATGATGAATGGTACGAACAAGCTACAGATGTCCGATCACAGTTAAAGTTTTTTGAACAGTTGGAGCGTTTAGAAAAGCAAAGGAAAGATGAACAAGAGAGGGAAATCCTGCTAAAGGCTGCCAAGGTATCTGTTTTGTTCTATTTTTTTTAAGCTACTTAAGAATTCATAGTCTTCAAACAATTATTTAATTTCATTAAATCTGTTTCATAAACATATTTTGTTTCTTATAACAAAAAGATACTGTTATTGTGACATCGCACCTTTAATTCATTAGATCGTGCTATCTTATCTGTGATGACTCCAGACCTACCTGACTGGAATGCTCCTGTGTTTTCAAGATACAGCTCTGAATTTGATGAGTTCTTGGGAATACAGGAGACAGCGGCTAAGATTTTTCAGAATAACTCGATGAAACAATTTTCACAATTGCCTTTGAAATTTAATAGAAGCCAGGGTTTCCATGCTATTTGAAAATCACAGCATACACTTCTGGTATTTAAACACAATTCAGTGAATTGCAACGGATTTTTTTGAGGCTTTTTACTTTACTTCTTGAGGTTTTTTAGGCTTTTTACTTCTTGAGTTTCTAGACTTTTTTTTTTTCTTAGAACAGTTTTTTGTTCATTTGTTTATTTTAATTTAAACACTGTGTGTCCCAGTTGGTGTTCCAGTCACCTCTATATAACTGCAGTATTTAATTGATTCATGCCTGTCTTCAGTTAACTATCAGTTCTGGACTTGTTCCTTTGTAACTTTAATTCCAAAGACTGAAATTTCATACATGCGTTGGAACAAGCTAAGACGATATTGTTTCAAGAGTGTACAGGTATAGCTAAATCTCCTGTTCATAACTGCAAATTTAATTATGTTATATATATATTATATCAAAACCACAAATAAGTTTATCCCTTAGTTACCTCAGTTTTCATTGCATTTGCATTTTCATTGAATTATTTATTGTATATTCTGAAGAGATTATACAGAACAACTCACTGCTCAATTGTAACACCTAGCCTCCTGATTTTGTGCCATTAATGTTCATAAATTGAGACTTTTTTTAAAAAAAAAGAACTTACCCTTGCTTATTTCAGAAATTTGTTTCTCAATTTGGCTAATTCAATCTGTCCTGTTTTCACTCTTAATTTATAATTGTTCACATTGTTAAACATACCACAAATTTCCACATAACATACATACTTCATAAATGTTTAGATGAAAACAGATTTACTGTTTTCATTCTTAATGCTTATTTTTTTTAAATAAAACAATGCTTATGTATATTTTTTTATCCTGTTTTTCCCATTCAGTGAATACGTCTTGATGAATCGTGTTTTGTTTTCTGTGTATCCTGCTGCTGTGTTTGTTATGTTGGTGGGGTTTTTTTTTAATGGACATAGAGGAAAATACAGTAGCTTGTAGTTCTCATCTCAAAAATGTTTCCCTGACTGCACAAAGCCTTACGCAGATTTATCTGAGTTTGGGTTAGATGACCTCCTGTTGTCTCTTCCTACCTGAATTACTTCATGATTCGGTGTTCTTTGTTTTTTGTGGGTTTTTGGTTTAGTCTTGAATAAAATAAACTCTTGTGAATTCAAAATTTAGGAAAATAACATGGTCGACAAGTTGGATTCCTATAGATTACAGAAAGAGCAAATTAAAGAATTCTACAACAAACAAATATAAAAAAAGTCCTCTACTTGATTTGAAGAAATTATCTTAATGAAAATAAAGAATGCATAAATCAACTCCATAAGTGGTGAGATACAGCTTGGCATTAATACACGGTATGCTAGAAAACTAGATGAAATTATTAAAAAAACCAAACCCAAACCACAAAGTAACCATGGCAGAGCAATCCTGATTTATTGGTATTAATGTTTAGAAAGAGAAGTTGAAGATATTGTGAACCTTTTGGGAGGTGCTTGTGCAATGTTATGAATTAAGTCTAAATGCCAATTTGGAACTGAACTTAGATTGACAGTGTCTTTCCTTTGTGGAGCGTTTAGCTGTTCTGATGGATTGACGACCTATTGCAAGACTTACATAGGACATAGTTTAGCAAAAAAACCCCAAACAACTTTTCTTCTAAATAATAGATTGTTCATGATTTCCTTAGAGTCTAGGTTGCTGCTCAAATACAAGACCACCTGTACGTTAACAGTGATAACTGTTGAGGTCTTTATTCTGAATTCCTATGTACCAATTCCTTACTCAGGATTTATTTTTTTTTTTCTGGTCTTTTATGAACTTGCCTAGTTGTCTAAGGAGATCTCAGTTTTTGTGGAAAGGATGCAGTAATTGTAATGACAGAGTTATTAAACAGACACAGTTAAAATCTGCCCCAGCTGCCCTGATAACTAGTGATAAAGATCAGTAACCATTTCCTGTCTGTGGCCTGCTGATTGATATTTGTGTCTGCAAGGGGGTAATGATTAAAGTGGCTCAGGAAACTGAAATACGCACTGTGCAAAGATGATGTTCCCCAGTCATGGCGTCTTTGTCACCTTGACAGTGTTCTGTCTTTAAAGATTAGAAAACTTGGGTTTCTAAAATGAAATTGCTGTTTCTGCTTTTTTCCTATAAATGCTTAAATCTAAAAATCAGAATTTTTTTCTTTTATCTATAACTGCAGCTTCTTAATGTGCCTTTTAGACAGAGTGATCTTTTATCTTGTACGTGTTTTGTCATGTTATTTTGCAACATGTTTTCAAAGTTACTCAGCAGAATAATTATAGGAAAAGTTTCCAAATTGCCTACTAGTGGCACCTCGTCTATTGTCCAGTATGGAAGAACATAAACAGGTTTAACTTGCATGGTGAAAATTCTATTTTAATTATTTACACTTCGGAGCCTTGTTAACAGCCAAAGGTTTTGACAAAAAATAAGATAATGAAGGAACTGTTTTGGGCATTGGAGTGGATGGTATTAAATAATCAACGTAATAACAAAATAATCAACTGAAAAGATGACGAAAAATGAAGGAAAAGATTGACATGAAAGGGACGTCAGCTTGAGACTTTGGGAAGCCTGAAATCAATTTGGTAATTTTGCATTAGAATTCACTAAGGGGTAAGAAAGAAATGTACATGATGGTCAAATGAAGTGTCAGTTTTGCAGGTTTTTGTTGTTGTTTTGGGTGTGGGTTGGTTTCTTTAGGAGAAGATAAGAAAATATTTGATGTTAGCCTTCTGATTGATGTGCAACCAAAATTTCAGTTGTTACAGTAGGATATCATTGCAGAATTTGTAAGCTCCCAGACGGGGCTGGTTTTGCTTCAGGAAATGTTTTTGGGTGAATGGGAGATAAAATCAGATGGGTAGATAGAAGAAAAAAAAAAGTTAGGTTTCAAAAAACACTTTAAATTTTTTACATTCTGAGAAAATTTACTATCCAAATTAAAAATAATTGTGAGGCTACAAGAGTATCTTTAAAGCAAAATAGCAGTATTATTTGGCTTGTTAAGTGAGAGAATATTACAAAATCTTACGTCCTATGCCTGGGAAATACTTGAGAAATGGAAACTTCATACCACAAGCTTAGAAGAATAATGACCAACGTTTGCATTATAGTGAGATATTTGGGGGGAAGACAAACTTGACAGGAAAGGAAAAATCGTAAGGTATGCTATAGTAGCAATCCAACATACAATTTCTTTTTAATTAAAAACCTAAAAATTGAAAACAAGACTGTACTGTTTCAGGAGCTAGCACAATCTCTTGTACCTTGGGGATCTCTGCATCATGTTCCACAATGTATGCATACCAACCTAAAATGTATGGCCCAAAGCATTTCTATAATTTACTTCCTAGTGATTCTTTTTATAACAGAAGTGTTTAAAGAAATATTGGTCCCCAAAAGTGTGAGATCCAGTCACCCTCTGCTGCTGCAACAGCTCCTGTTTCAAACATCTGAATAATGATGTGTCAAATATAGAAGCTGTACAGAGAGACTGAAGTGCCTTGATTGTCATTATTTTTGGGTGATCTTCCCGATATGTGGACAATAGGGTACAATAATAATGACACAATGAGAGGGCATCTTGTACATAAACACATACGTAGAGTGCAGTCTCTTTAAAAGGAGTATTTGGGAGAGTCAACTCTTCACCCCTGTTTGTTTTCCCAGTAAGAACCCACTGGCTGTTGTTTCCACATATGTGCAGAAGCAGAGGTCTTTTGAATCTGTCTTTGGTGGCTGGTATGGGAAATCGCAAGAAGAGCTAAGGAAAGTCTTAAGACTGCAGAAAGGTCAAAAGCCAGACTAAAATCACTTGAGGAATTTACCTTTACATTTGACATGGTGTGTGTTGTGTGGACTT
>VZTL01023910.1:33536-51079 GCA_013400535.1 Scopus umbretta | reverse complement strand
TTTTTCTTCTCCCTCTTTTTTTTGGGGTGGGGGTTTAATAAAAGAACCCCTTTAGAAAAGATAACAATTACATGTAATGGAACCTGGAACCAGACTCTTTTGGCAATTAATCACCCAGGAGCCGTTGCAATCCTGCAGGCTGTTTCTGACAGATTTTGAGAGCTTTACAGGAATCACTGGGATAAGATGTGCCTGGGCTGGCTTCTGACAGGGACCGATCATGTACAAAGTGGATTGTTGGTTTGGGGTTTGTTTTTTTTTTTTTAGTTTGTATATTCATACACACAGACACATACATACACACACAGAGACGTGTGTACCTATGCACACATTTCTATAGGAGTCTTTCTTTACATGCAGAGAACAACTGCAGAACTCATTTATTAGCCCAGAGGTNACATGCAGAGAACAACTGCAGAACTCATTTATTAGCCCAGAGGTAAAAAAGAAAAAGAAAGAAAGAAAGAAAGAAAGAAAAAAAAAAAAAAAGGCTTGTCTTCCTCTCAGCAAAGTAGAGCTATCCATCACTTAACAGAGATACTTCCTGTTTTCAAGCAGTTGGGAAGGCATGACTTCCAACCCAAATACTTGGCTTGGCAGACTATTCCTGTGTTGACAGATGCTTTTATAACCACTTCATTCCACCTGAAGTTTCAGTATAAAAGGAGGTGGGTTTTGTTGGTTTGGGTTTTTTTTGTGGGTTTGTGTTGGGTTTTGTTTTTTTTTTTCCTTCTTCTCTGAGGGAGGAGAAAGGGAAAGCAGAAAGGAGAGGAAAGAGAAGGAAAAGGAAGGAAAATACCACAATTATAATAGCTGGATGACAGAGGTTAGCATAGCTCTGACAGATGTTACCATGTAACCTCAAAATGACATGTTAGAGGGGAAAAAAAAAACTACCAGACCTGTTCCTTGTAGGAAAGAGAATTTTGAACTCCTGCCAAAATATTACAATTCTCCTCAGAAGCTTTCAAACACTGTAACAATGATCTACCACATAATACAATATTTTCTATACACAAGCTATGCCTTTATATTACCATTGCTCTGACTGATTAAATTACCAGCACAGGATAAGATTTTTTTCAGAGAGACAACTTAGCCTTCAAATGACAAAAATGCACAGCAGGTCAGCTCCACCAGGACCTGCCTTGCAACAGCTTTTCACGTCCTATGTTCTGTTTTCGTAGGATTCATTAACAGGGCATACTCTAAACACTTCTCAAGACTGAACACTTCAGTGTGTCACAAACAGCAGTAAAAATGCGCTGCACACGAGAAGATGTATTTGTAAAGCCGCATGATACATTTTACATAACCTTTTGTCATATCAGTTTCTATATTGCTTACACCTGGTTACTTCAGTGACTGCCCTGCTACAAAAATCTTGATGACTTTACCTGGCTTGTGACCAAACTTTACAGACCTGTCTAACAAACTGCAGATAAACAAAGTGTATGTGTACATACACACACAGGTATGTGAAACAAGCTGCTTTTAAAGAAAAAAGAGATTGGCAGAGATGTAGGCAACATCAATGAAACAATTCAGAAAGAGTTTCAAAAGGAAATCAATGACTTTCCGTTGTTACAGCCAAGACCACTGTGGCAGAAAAAAAAAAAAAAAAGTTTCTGGTTTTCATTATTTGAATGATCTTATTTTACTCCTATGGCTCTGGAAGACCATTTGAAGCAATGAAGGAGATACTGGTTACAATAACTGTAAGCTAAATGAAAACTCATTCAACACGTAGAGAGAATAAAGTCACGATATAAGAAATATCACTCATTTGTACTTGAAATTGGAAACCAAGGTGATCTCGCCTTTTAAAAATCTGTCTTGAGGCTTATACTCCAAAAAGACAGGGAGTGAAACAAACAAATCCTGGTTTAAACCCCTCTCTTTGGGAGGTACAGCCCTCCTGCCCCTTCGTAACTAACACATACCACGTACAATCCAGTTGCCAATACCACTTGAGACCGGCTAAGGTATGTTATATACCTTATACATCTCCCTGAGGCTGGCAGGTATTACCAATCAGGCTTTCTCCTTGCCCTGGGGATAGCTGGTGGCCAGGCAGAAGCCTGCTGAAGCAGAACAAATAGCACAGGATGCTTCTCTTCAGGCCACTGAATCCCAAGCACGCTTTTGATATAGGAACAACCAGAAGACACACTATAGGTTTTTAACTCACTACCCGTGAGTAGTCCACATGTCTGAACACCAATAAAACCTTCTCCCCCTTTCAGAAAATACACTCTTAATCAATTTTTGAGTTATAAACTGAGGAGAAAAAAAGAAACAGATAAGTATATACAGGAGGAAAGAAGCCTCTAACCAGCATCTGCAAGGCGGTGCGCACGCAGCAAAGCACCGCTTGATGTAGGACATCTAGCAGCAGGCACGCAACGTGAATCTTTAAACACGGCCACGCAGCAAGGAGCCATTCTGGGGCCAGACAAGCACATCAGGGAAGACGACTCTTTGGGAACAGCCAGATGCGGTCACCGAGGATGCCACTGGCATAACAGCGCAAGTGACACGGTTCCAGAGATTGAGAAAGTGCGGGTAATACCAAAGAACTGCATGCTTGACTATAAAATCCCAGATAGCTACATGCCAGGATATTAATATAGTCAAGACGTGGCCTAATTAAGAACAGCGGTGCACTGGCTGGGTCAGAAGCCAAGATACTCTGCTTGAAGAAAAGGCCCCAGCAGACATGCCTTCTCTTATTATTGCAAGCAGACAATCACTGACTTCCTCCACCCGGATGCAGGAAGACAACCTGGTGGTTTTCTCCCTCATACCAGCAGAAACCACTTTGTGTGTTGATCTTAGAAACTTGTGGGTGGTGCTGAGTTTACATAAGTTACAGTGCTTACTGCAGCTGCCAGTTGCAAGTGACAAACAGAGCCTGGCCTCTGGGATTAAAATATATACTTTCCAGTCATTAGGCTTGGAGCAGTGCTGATAAAAGTCCTGAAATCATTTTACAGGTCTGTCAAGCATTTATAGCCCCTAATAGACACGAAATATTAGATGAAAACCTTTGGTGCCACCCAACTCACATTTTTTCCCTACACTGCCAAGAGTTCCTTCAAACATAGGCGAGAGACTGCTGATCGTTGTCCATCTGGCTTTCTCCTCGCCTGTCCCCAACTTTGTGAAGTCACAGGTAATGTTTTCATCTCTAAGCACTTTTCAATAGAGGAATTATTTTGGTCAGCCCCTTTTACATGTTCTACAGTCAGCCTGAAGGCACTCCTGCCATGGCAGACAGTCTGGCATCAGATCTGGCTTCATTCTTACCACATATCCCAGATATTTCCATCTTCAATTCTGGATAATTTAGGAGATTAAGTCTTGTTCAACTCCCTGACGAATCTCAGTATTTGTTATAAATTCATTCCATTTAATACCTACTATTTCCCTGAGGCATTTACTTTCAAAAGCTTTTAGACATCTGTCTGTACCTTTGGTGGATTTCCAGCTTTCACATCCAACTGTTAAGTTTCAGTGGAAGACTCATAAATCGGTTTTAAATTGTGGATTATCAACACCTAAATCTTCTTTATGCTGGTAAATGCAGCTGCTGTCTCGCTGATGTATTACACTATTTCTTTCTGGACATCCGGATCGTTCACATCTTACTGCCACACAACATGAAGATGTCTGTTTTGCATATAGCTTGTTTTTGCATCACATTATTGGAGTCGAAAATTACCATGGTTCTCATTAAGTCCATTTGTTTTTTAATTTACCTTCTTTTTTTTTTTTTTTTTCCTTTTGTGCATGAGCATCTGTTGGATCTAGGTTAGCTAGAAAACAACCTAGCTGTGGTTTCTCTTAAGTAACATAATGCATGTTCTACCCAAGTCAACTTTTTCTTTCCCACTCTTTCCCACTTAAACAAACAGTGGCGCCAAATAGCAGAGGTGAAAGATTGCACGTCTACTTGATACCATGGTCTGCATAAAGAAGAATTCATCCTGTCAATGTATACTACAATCAAGTAAGCTGCACCTTGATCTAAAGCCTTGATGAGGCAATTACTTCTCTTAACATACCCTGTCATCTCAAGATGTTACAGACTCAATCCTGATGGACACAGTCAAAAATGCTCTTTCAATCTATGAACATAACCTAGGTTATAAAACATTGGGGGAAGTGTTTCAAATGAGTGTTTTGTTGAGTTATGCCGGGCATTAAATCTGATCAGCATATGATCTTCTGTTCTACTGAACTTCTAACCAGTCCCTTTATTCTGCCTGAAACAGCACAGAAGACTTTTCTACCAACAAAAAAGCACAGCATCACACTAATTACTATGGTAGTATAGGCCATCTTTAATTTCTTCTCTTCTTTTTTTTTTTTTCCTTTTTTTTTTTTTTCCCCCCCCAATTACACTTTTTCTACTGACTCCATACTCAAAACATTCAGTTACTTTTACCAATGGCTTTTTTAATTTTCTGGGGCTGTATTCATTTATAGCTTTCCCTGTTTTTTGCTTTTGGACCAAGTCCTTCCCTTTATGCTGTGAGCTTTATGATGATACCTACTTATAGATAATTTATCTTCTAAGATTGATAGGTTATTGCACTGCTCAGCTGTTTAGCATTACCATGGCTTATTTTCTTCCCTTTTTACTACAAGGATTTGTTTTTTTCCTTAGTAGGCCTCCCGAAGTATATAAATGTATGGTGGTAAAGTGTTTTCCTATCACCTTTTTAACACTCGTTTATGTTTCTTTGATAAGGTCATCAATGTATCTGTTTTCTCTTTTTATACTGCACTTACTTGCAGTATAATTTATAGATTCCCCCCCCCCCCCAAAGGGTATGTTTGTACAGTTAATTGGCACAATTTTCACCACTTTTACATATATAAACCAACTATGATTTATTAATACTTGAATGTCTGGAAAGCTGCATTTATTGTGCCAGCTATGAAGCTGTCAGGCAGAAAGGACCAAAATAAGCCATGTTGAGCTCCTGAGGTAAATTTGTTCTTTAGACAGGCTTTCTTGTTAAGTGTCGTAGGAGTTTTACTCTTCTTCAGTTTACAGGTGTCCAAACAGGTGTGAGCTTTCTAACTGAACAAGCCTACTGTTCTTATGGAATGCAAATTTTTGAAACCTTCAGCCATTTCAAAACATAAATACTTCAGTTATTGCCATAACCAAGCTGTACAGTTTCTCAGCTAATACAGTGAGAAGCCATTTTAGTCCCATCCTGATGCCAGTGTCGCAGAATCTCACTCTTTAGCACTGGGGAACCGTAATGTATTAGCCAAGCAGAAAAAATACTTGATCACACCATCATTTAAAAGCAGCATAGTGTTTTTCCTACCACATTTCACTGGTGAGTTATTGCTCATTTGCAAAGTGGAAATGGGAAATATCTTCAGTGTTCATAGCTAAGGTCTTCCCAGAATTTAGCAGTGTTTGAACATGAAAGCTTATTAAGTGACTTGTTTGGGAGTCACTTTGAACTACTAAATTTATCTTGGGCTCTAATCACTGTTTAGAAATAGAATTGAACTATAGTCAATTTAACGTAACCATTTGATAACTCCATCTGTCTTTCTGTAGTAATACTCTCAAGGTGACATGTAGGCATGCAACGTATCATTTAAGACAGACAATAGCACAGTTCAGGATTCAGTTTAGGAATAATGTGCCCAGGGCAACATGGCTTGTAAGGAGACACCTATCTCTATTTTCCATCAATCTGGATTTCCCGAAGCATTTGCGAATTGCAGGAACTGTACTGAGACATTTCAAATTTAGATTACTCTAACTTAATTCACAGGGACATCAGTACTCAAAGCTGCCCTCTAATAAAGAGAAAATATGAACAGTCGCCCTTTGAACATGGACAACTCTTGAACTCTAGAGTTAGGATTTATCAAAGGAACCTAACAAAAAAAAAAAAAAAAATCCTACTTCATGTTATTTCTAACACTACATTTCTAACACTTCCACTTTTCTAACACTAAGAGCTTCAGAACTACTGAAATTTCCTCCCACGTAGTCTTTAGCTTTCAAAATTATACTTATATTCATTCTTCAAGTTGCTGAATCCATGAAAGCCATGCTTTGGCTGAAGGCCAGAACATGCAGGATCAAACAGAGAATTTCATTTTACGCAAGCTGCTCTGATGGAAAAAATCAGAGTTTCAGATTCTTTCTGGGGATGCAAAGATAATCTTTTGCTACCAATAGCATATGCATGCAAAAATTAGTGTACGGGACATCTACACGAGGAATTTCAGCTCCTCTCGTGATGAGCACCAGAATCAAAACCATCACAGAAGCTGGGGGAATTGTCTGGTGTTCCCTGAATGCTTGCACATGTCCCCAAAACACAGATCTGGCACACACCAAATCCCAGTGAAGAACTGTCACCAGCTCAGCCTGTGCAAACATACTCTGGGTAAATGCTACACTAAAGTGAATGCACTCTCAAAACAAGTTCCCTCCGTGGACTTAAAGGGAAAACAGTAGACCTAAGCAGAAGACGAAAGTCCTTTCTTGGTTGCTATCACTTACCTACGCGACCCCATTTTGAATTTCTCACACATCAGGTACCATCAGGAGTGAAGCATATTGGTCTAAATCTAGTTTCTGACACAGACCACACCATACTCACAAGATGCCACTCACTCATGAGGAACTCCTTTTAACGGGGACGGGGCCCTGGTGTACAGTAGTCAGGGCACGCACAAAACATTTAGCATCCTGAGGGCATGTGGGGATGGGGACCCAAAGAGAGAAAGAAGGAAGCTAGGAGAAAAAGAAAGTCTTTCACTGTTTCCAAAAACTAAGGCCACGGTCGTGATACGTGAAATTGTGAGCCTGACAGAAGTGAGATTCCCAGAGAGAAACAGGGTCACAAATGAAAAATAGCAAAATACCATTCTGGGAGGCCGCCTTACTCTTGAAATAGACTTGATATGTGAAGATGGATCGCGCTAACGTGAAACTACTGAAATCTATTCCCAAGATATTTGACTCAAATGAAGGAAAGGGTTTCTTTTCTTTGCCTGCTTTTTCAAAGGACTGGACCTTACTTCCAAATTTTGAAAAGCCTGGCACTACTGGAACTGGGGCTAGTTATGACACTATTTTACTATAGACTTCTAGGCAGCAAGAACGTACCTGGCTGTGGAGCACCCTTCTACACTGAATGGCAGCAGCTCTGCTTCTTGAAACGTTACAACTAAACAACATATTAGGAAGATTTCTGGAGAGAAGGTTCCTATATATGTATGCACAGCACATGACGACATTTCCCAGCAGCTACTATTTTAATCGTTATCTGCACTTCTACCATTTTTTCAATGCAGAAAACAGGAAACACTTTGCTTTTCAACAGGAATTACTAAAGAGATATCTTGGTGCTGTAATTTCTGTCACAAAGGGTGCTGACAATGAATCAAATCCCATTTTTTAAACATAAAAATGAAGATAATTAAAATGTAAGCTGAAATAAATTGTTCCCAGGACAGAGTTAGGGATTATGGCTGTCAGATTTTGATGCAACTACAACTTCTCATCTGCTCAAGGTAAGTTAAAATTCAGTTGTTGATGCACGATTCAAATCTCCCTTTGCAAACACACTTGGCTTAGCATCTCTTTTTCGAAGGCTGATGTTTTAAAAACAATACTTGCATAAGAAAGAACACAGTTTCAAAACTCAGAAACCTTCCATTCTTAACCCATAACGAAACGACTGCCAGCATTCAAAAGTAAGCAAAGAAAAAAACATGCCTCTCTACAATGATCTGCACAGGTGGGTGTTGGGGTCTGCACTGGAGAACTCCCTCAGCAGCACGAACAGTCTCCAGCAACGCCAGTACTCAAAATCTCTGCAGGCTTTATACTCATTTCTGGTACACCTGCATATAGACCAACATGAGTGTTTCATAACTCACAGGGTTTCAGAATTCCTGGAAGATTTATTAGCCAATGTGACAGCCTTTGGCCCCTCTGAGAGCACAAACATCCACAGACAAAAATTAAGGCAGCGGGGGGAGGTGGAAATGAATCTCAGAGTTTACACTGCTTTTTTTAATCCCACTCTGCACATAGGAAATGATTCCAAAAAATCCTCAAAGTCCTCGCACACAATACAGAGCCTGCTCCTGTGGCACAGTACTTTGTATTTTATTTCCTTACATCAGTGCTGCCCTAAGATGGACAAAAGCCTGCTCAGCTAGAGCTGTGCATAATTGCAGGGCTTTGCTGGGTGAGCAATCCTGGTCCTGGCCCTCCATCTGCGAATCACGTTGACCAAACAGAAAAAAAAACCAACACATTTCTCTGCAGAAGTCCAGGGAGCTCTGAAGTGTTCTCTTGAACACCAGGCTTCACCTGTTTATAAATGGCTCGGATTTCATCATGAAGCATCCATTTCCCTCCTCCTGCCCAAGAGGATCTCTTCTCAGTTCCGTACCTGTAAACCTGCTCAGCCAGGCTGAACGGAAACAAGCCATGTCCCTGCCTTCCCGGTCTGCGCTGACACGACAGAAAAGTAACTGGAGAAGAGAAAAGATACATCTATCCCAAGGTGCATACATCCCTCCCAAGCCTCTGGGAGGGATGGGACAAAGGCGATCTAATACAAAAGCCTGCACCTGGGAAAGCAGTAAGAGGTACCGTGCTCCAAGTGCGATGCAGCCTCTAGGGCCTCTTCATTTTGTTTGCTAACAATAAATCCCAAGCAATGGAAAGGGTAGTAAAATAATTACGATACTCTGCACCACAGGAGGGTATCACAGGATTCCCCCAAAGTGATTTTGCTCTTTCGGGGTAGGTAATATTAATGAGATGGCCTCCTACTTCAGTGGCCGGTTCAGCCGTCAGACGACGTCGGGCTCTGACCCTGCCCTGCGCTCAAGCAGGCTTTCGTGGCTGTACCGGGGCAACGCGCCACCTTCGCAGGACGCGCAGCCCGGCCAGAGCTGCCCTGGGGAACGGGACACTGAACCCACCGCGTCCTGCCTGGGCAGATCTANTAACTGCAGCTCTGCCCTTGTGTGTCCTTTTAAATCAAGTATATGGAAGTAGGATTTTCAGGCGTTCGCTGAGCGCAGGAATAGAATGGCTAGTGGCAGAGTCCCAAGAGATTTTCCCATTATTTGTTTAGTTGAGATTTCAGTATCACATCTGACAACTTCCTTCACAAAGAAAGGGCCAGTTGCCGGTAAAATACATATTGGAAGTAGATAATATACACCCAGAAAAACAGATTTCGCCAGTGAATTAAAAATGGAAATACTTTAATTTGACAAAAGACCAAGTCGATGCATCTCTGTCTATGGAAATCTATGGAGAAACTGGTCCTTGTCTCAATTATTTACTTTTCCTTCTTGAACTTAGGCTATAAATGCCCTAAATAATCCATTTTCTAAGAACTGGATTTGTGTTTGTTATTATTATTGGTACAGTGTAATATAAACACCACTGCTTAGAGAACCAGGCAGACAGTAATATGCACAAAGTAAGCAGAAATGGTTGTGATCCATTAGAAAAATCTACCTCACTCAAAATAAAACAGTAAGAAACAATTTTTCCACTACCTTTACAACAATCACTGCAAAACTATACTGAATTTATCAAAATGAAGGACTATTTCTCTCTTGCTTTCAAATTATGACTTGATAAACCTGGAATAAAACAAAAAGTCTTTTGAATGTCTATTAACTGCTATATACTAAACAGATGCTAAATGATCATAATATGGCTGGTGTTACGATTCATATTGCTGAAATGAAACTTGACACATTGCAAGTTACATCAGAAACAATTCCTTTAACTTCCTATTTGTTTTTCTTTTTTTTTTTTAAATGAACTATTGGAATATCCCAAAGATTTTCTTTTTTCTCAATCACGTATTTCCTGCTGCTTTTTCTTCGGGTTTTTATTCTTGTGAGTTTCAGTGAAGCAGCTGTAAGAGGTAACGATTACAGCAAAAATGTTTAATTACCCAACTCGCTTTTAAACAGTACCTGTGGGCACATACAGTCCTCACATGAAGTTACTTAAAAGTAAACCCACAGGAATTATTGTTAAATAATGGTACGATTATCAAAGAAAATTATTCTCTGTGAGTCATTTTACATTAATTACAATATATTATTTGAAAGGTAAGGTAGATGCAGTTTATTCCGCAGTGCTCCTAGGAGAGTTTAACGAGCGGTCCCATTAGGATCCACAGGCAGGAACTGGGCTGACGCGGCTCTCGCACAGACTCGCTGCCTGCACCAAATCCACCCTGCGTATGCCGGAGTCTACGCTGAACTTGGCAGGAATGGACTGAAGCAATAAAACTAATGAAAATCAGTTACAAGAGGCTACAAACAGCTGTAAAATATTTAGAGAAAACCATGGAACAGAAGACCTGACCAGATTTCCAAATCCTGTTTTCTAACACTCTTAAAATACCCACTCCACTTTTTAAAAATCTCTCCAAACGATGGTTTGCTTTAACAGTACGCTCTAAAAATCTAAGAATTAATTCAGAAAAAAGCTATACAAATACCATTTATAACTGATGAGAGAATATCACTTAGGCAACACTTATAAATGCATAAAGTAGAAAAGTAGCTGTTAATCTCTATGATTTTCGCTCTTCCAGTAGGAAACTGGATCATGCACACATTTTTTTGAAGGCAAAAACCTCCTCTTCTACAGCAGCCATCCTTTTAAGATGAGATTTAATAACACACATAGCTTTTATATTACTCACATGTGCAATACCATGTTTGTATGCATTGAGCTCAACTGGAGTGCCGATTGCTCCGTTCTGTGAACTAGACTACAGAATTTTTTTTTTTTCCAGAGCTTGCTTCGGATTATTATTCATTGTACCCTTCCATTACCTTCCCAAATTCTTCACTGACGAGCCTACCGAAGGGAGAATCAGTGTAACTATGTACATTTACACTTATTAAGACATAAGAGGCCTGGTCTGCTGTTGTAAACCAGTGTAGTTCCACTGTCATCTTCTGGCACTTTGCTAATATTTACAGCAGCGGCGCTAGTCCCAGAAATGAAACAGTGGCCAGCGGCTTTTCCATTATATGAATCAGCAATTTTATATAACCTCAAAATCCTAAAACTTGGGTGGTTGAATCTCACTCATTATCCCGTCATTGAGTCCTTTTGGCCAGCAGGGAATTCCAGAATTCGGAAATTATCTCTAACTCACTGTGATCAACACACAAGGATTACAGACAGCTTTATTCTGCCCTAGGGAATTAAAGCCCAGGTTAAAGAGCTTCCTTACTGAGGAATTGCAGCTAAAATGTAAACCCGCACTGTTTCTACCACAGCAGAAAAGCACCTGGAGTCTGAGCCAGACCATGAAGGAAGTAACAAGAGAAAAGTGGGAAAAATAGAAGAGCAAGAAGAGAACAGAAAAAGTCAAAAAGAAGAAAGTAAAGAGAGAATGTTTTCTATTAAGATACGTCAAGAGACCCAGAGATGTCAATAGGATTCACGCACACGAGCAGTTCTTGAAAGGATCTGCCAGAATTAGCACTTCAGTTTGACAGTCAACGGAAATGAACACTAGCAGCTAGAACTGCCCAGACTGTTGTGTCCCTTCATTTTCCCGGGAAGACTTTAGGCTAAGCACTTTTGGGTCAGAAAAGCAAGTAAAAGACTCAGAAATGGTTATATGGTGCCTCTCTGGAGTTTCTGCTTGGATGCCGTAACCTTTGGTGGAAACACGTTCTGCAAGCGTCCTGGCCAAGCTACGTCCCTTGGGATGCACGTGGCTGTCCCTGCTGCTGCGCCACCGCAGAGCAACCGCAGGGGCAGCTGCCGGCTGCGTGGCTCCTGAGTGTAGGCTCTGGGGACACCCAGCACTGACCAAGAGCAGAAGGGTGAAGCACCTGAGCTACAGTACCTCGCAAGCACGACAAGAGCATTTTCAAACCAAAGGACTTCTTCCAGTGAACTAGGTATCTCATGTGAAAAAACCCAACTGGCTAGTAAAAAATCCCCTCATTTCTGTCAAAGGAATCAATCAGAAATGTTGATTATTCATATCAAAATGATCTTTCTTTTTTACCACAGGAGCATCTTCAAAAAGTTATCTGACATGGAGGAAAATGAAACCTGTTTTTCTTCAGTCAGATGGCTCTGGATATCTCGACTACACTTCAACAACTTTAGGTGAGATAAAGAAACTGCATCAGGTCCTTTCCACGTTAATGGGAACTATTAACACAAAGTTAAGCTGTTGGCTTTCTAGAAATGGGAATGGTTAAAATTAGCTTTTTCTACCTGTGCTAGCCAAGGTCAGAACAATTTCAGAAATTATTCTTCATGATTTTGGGGGCATGGAAACTATTTGCTAGTATTTTACTGGAAGAAAAAATTGTTTCAAGTTATTCCAGATTAACACGGTTTATCTCTTAGCACAGAAGTTCATAAAACAAAGCACAGCAGTTTGGTACATAAGACCTGACCTATATAACCATAAATGAGAATTAATCTGAAAGATGAACTGTGTCACAATGCCTGTTCTTTAAATTCCTCTGATAAGCACATACTAGAACTCCTCCAGGGAATATGCCCAACCTTCCCTACTGTCTAAACATGTTACCCTGAAGTCTTTACTACCATCTACACATAACGTACAATGACGGGTTATCCTTGTATAGTTTGACACAGCATTAGAAGTGGGACTTGGGAAGCTAGCCAAATACCTGAGGCTAAATCCCTAGCACATTAAAAGTCTATTTACTGTTGCCCTTAATGCTATTTTATATATAAAAATGCAAAAGGAGATCCATATGGAATTAACTGTATTGTTCCTTTCTGTGCTTTTTTCTTTTTTCTTTTTTTTGGTACATGAAAGAACTAGGTCAACATTTTCCAGAATTACTCAACTTGCTTTATGCTTATGAGAAAGGAAGAAAGTTCCTTTTATGAATGTTTTTTTTTGGGGGAAAACAGAACAACATTTATGGGAATTCTTCTCATTTGAGTTTTTAGAAAAGGCAACATAATAGAAAAACCCTCCACTGTGTGGAGTAATACAGATTTTTAAGTGAAATATCAGTACATAGATCTACCACTGGAGCTAATAAAGCAGTAGCAGTCTATTAGGTGGGCTGCTCACCAGAGGAGAATGAAGAATATATTGTGCCTTTGCATTTCACAGCTCTGTTTTGATTTCATATGCATGTAAAGAAATCTGATTCTATGTGACATTTAATGTACCAGTTACAAGATCCATCTGCTTGATTTTACCAGTATCGACTTCTACATCAGTTCTCTTCAATTTGTTTAGCCACTTGATACCCAGCTACATGAATGCCATTGCTCTCCACTCTTCTTCTACACTTCTGGGTGCCCCACTCTCAACTTTCAGTCCTCCAAGCGATACAAGTGAGAAAACCCAAACATCAGCAATGCCAGAATAGATCACACTCAATGACAACTGCTTAATTTAGCTGCCAAACTCCATCAAGCCTCTAGTGTCCATGCAGAAATCAAGGTTTACTAGAAGTAAAATCTGCCCAAATCTGGACAGATCTTTCACAAAAAGGTACACACATAACAAAGGTTTGAAGTCTTTCCTCTAGTGTACAAGGGGTGACAGAGCTCCTCAACCAAATCACAGCAAAAAACCCAACCAAACAAAACATAAAAAAACCAACCCCAAAACCAAAACAAACCAACACCAAACAGTATCAGTATGGGCAAAACCAACAACTAGGGGAAGAGATCATTCCCCTGTTAGTTTTGTCCTGAGAAACAGGACAGAAGTGGTGGTTTTGCTGACATGAAGAAAGCTTGAAGCACCCAATGGTCCCGATGGTCCAAGAATCATAATGTATAACCATTCCTATAACTGAGCCATTTGACAAAGAGTTGGACCACTTTAAATATAGGCAGCACTATCTAGATTTTCTATAATAATTCTAAAAAGCATCTAGGACTTCACCTTCACTAAGGCAGGAGGCATGCTTGTGTCATCCTACATTGTCAGTGAAGACACAGTATTTCCACAGTTAGCTGACTGGAAGAGACTCCATAGATTTCACTAAATTATCACATGGGATGGTTAACAGGTGTTACCTTCACATGAGTTAGCACAAGATGTTATAAGAATGGGCAATGTCTCTATGAAACCCATTGCTGATCCTACATTTACATTAGTATCTTTAAATCCATCCTATTTTGTCTTTACTCTGTTTGAAATTAATATATATGAGATCTTTTAAATTAAAAAAAAAAAAAAAGTAAATATCCCTTTGAGTAGAAGATGGCAGACAAATTGGCAATGTATGTGTTCATGGAACCAAAGCACCTGGTGTAGGTCATTGCCAAGAGTCTTCCCCCACTTCTTTTCAGCCCCGCTGCCAGGCAAACACGTGCTGCCTCAACAGTAGAGCGCAAAGAGGAACACATCATTCCCCAATATGTACCTTCTTTATTATCAGCCATTCATAAAAAATGCAGCCGCAAGAGATGCCACTGGGTCTTAAGATGCCATAGTTTATACAGTTTATAACCACAGTTTATGTGTGTTAACAGTATCATGGGTAGATACCCACTTCTGAGCACTGCTACAAACTACACAAGTCCCTCGACAGCTTATATCCAAAGTGTTTTGGGGGTGTTTGGCTTATTTTAAGGTTTATTTTATTTAGTTTTCCAGCACACTGACATTCCAGCTGATAGTTCCGGAAGCATGTTCACATTCCACTATCTCTACTTAAAATATTTAAAGGGTTAGAATAAGTGGAGGAAAAGGTAGCAGATACAGATAAGTATAGTGAGTCACACACTCACCCCAAGGAAAAGTATTGCTTACCTTTGATGAGGTAAGTAAATAATTAGCTATATTTAAGGCACTTCTCTTCCAGTCTCTCAGAACAGTGTTACACAAGCAAAAGCTTTTGAAGACTTTAAGAAGGGAAACACTCAAAATTCATGATCTCCCTGTGCACGCAAAATATCATGTCTGCCAAACTAAGCGTCTGTACACAAGATCTTGAAATACTAAACTGATTAATGATGGTAACTGTTTGCCTCGATAGACTGCCTCATAAACAAAATCGATAATTTTACAAAACCCAGCACAATGTGTTGAGTGTCCAGAATGTGCTCACTTTGATAAACGTTTTCTACAACATGTTTAGGGGTTTTGTCTCTATTGAGCGAGAAGTCATGGCAGAGGCATGTGAGACCAGGTCCTAAAGAAACCTTCTGCTTAGTATAATCCAGATCCAGTGATTTTTTTTTTTTTTTCTTTTTTACTTATTAAAGGGGAGGATAAGTCAGACTGTTGTGTCATGACCATAAATATCTGAAATGTCAGATAATGAACCACAGTGAATTGGGGTTCATCTGGCTAAATATAGACACCTGTCTTCAAGCTAATCACCCTGCACACCACTGATAGTCAGGGGCGTTTGAGGAGTAATTAGTTTTTTCATTAAAAAAGATATCTAAATAAAATTATTTATGCCTTTAAATCTCTAATTGACTATAAAAGTGCAATAGACTACAAAGGGAATCAGTTTCATTAGCTTGGATGAATACTTTTCTGCTCTTCACTGTTGCAACATTTATTTTTATGCTCATCATCATCATTATTACAAACCCAAGATAGATACGTAACAAAATCCAAAACCATTTAGCATTACATGCTTTTACACTAATAAAATCTTTATCTTATTTATGTACCCCTTAACACTTATCCTACAAAATAATTCCAGCCTCTGGATAATGAATTATAATATATAACAAATAGCATAACTAAGAACAAACCCTATTTAAAAGATCTGACTAGTGGCAAGATGCTAACGTAACAACATACATTGAATAGGTGTAATATTTCAAATATTTGGTATTTTTCATATTAAAATATAGATGATGAAAGTCCAGAAGTGCAATGAATACAATTTGGTTTTGTGTAGTCACAAGACAGGTTTATACAATTCAGCCCTCACAGGTGTTTTTTTCACATTTTATTTTAGGTTTTACTGGCCAATTCTCTGGAATGTCTGTTCTTCTGCATTTAATGGCCATTCTCTATAGTGGTTTATTTAAGGAAATTTTACTGAACACAAATACTCTGTAATAGAAAAGTTTATTACAGAAAGTCTAGAACTCTTGGAAAACAAAGGGTGTTGTGAGGATGGAAGACAATTTGAGTCAAGACAGAAATACTGGAAAGGTTCAGAATAAAAACAGGTTATTGAGCACAGACATTAGCTGCTAGGGCTTTATAAGCCCTGTGCCACCTCTTAACCTTTTGCCTTGGGTGGCTTCTAGTTCTCTGGAAGCTACTGAAAGCACTTTTCAGCTCCTGTCAACATTTGGTACTCTGGAACCTAAAGCTGCTAAAGAATTTGTAGCAACACTTACTCTGTTTGTTACTGACTGACCTTTTGTGTAAGACCCTGGCTTTCACATAGCTACTTTAACCTCAAGTAGCATCTCACCAGTCTGCAATATTTTGGTGTAGTCAAAGAAAAAATTATTTTATATACTTGAATAATTAAATGATTAAAAAAAACCCACCCCACCAAACTAATTAACATCAAGGCATGATTTAAGACCCAGCAAGAAACATCAAAAGGCATTACAACATTGTTTGATGCTCCTCTCTTGGCAATAAGCCTTCCCCAATTTCACAAACGGAGGGAAAACAAATGTTTCCAGTTACACGTATGCTCACACACTCTTGGCTAAGTGAGGCCAGAGCTTTCTCTGTTAACTACATTGGTATGCCTTAGCTGCCAACTGGCTTTGAGTATTTCTCAGAAATACGAGGTTCCTCCTGCAGCAATGCCTAGATAATGAGGGACGATTATGAGATGAAAACATACTGACTTCCAAAGGAGAATAAATGGATACGAATGCAGTGCAATACAGTATGAAGAATTTTATTCCCATATAGGTGATCACAGAACACAAAATTTTCCTCAAGGAATGAAGGTAATCACACAAAACCTCCAGAGTTCCAGGGGTAGCTGAAAGTCTGCGCTTTGTTCAGGGGAGAGTAAAATGAGAACCAACCCCATCATTCATAGAAGCAAACGCCATCAGTGAAATGAGGGCCAGCTCCTTAGTGCATCCCATCCTCTCTTGCCACCCACTCCCAGCCCGGTCATCCTCAGAAGGCAGGCAGAGAGCTGTAGGAATGCAGGAGCAGGACCCTTTCTGTGCTATTGCCTCTGAGATAATGAGAAAGACTGGATATCATGTGAAGGAGAAGCAGTGTGACTGTGTTGTCCAAATTGTTCCAACAAACCTCCACAAAATGTTTCACATGCTGTAGCATAAAGTCGAAGTCTTAGACACATCAAACATTTTGAAACTATTTCTTAAAGAACCCTTTTTAAAAGTGGTTTCTGGCTATAAAACGCTGCATAAATGAGGTGGAAAAATAAACAATTAAGGCAGTACAGATATTTACAAAGAAACAGATGTAAATAAACGTCCATGGCAGAAGAAATACATGCAGAAAAATTTCTGCAAGATTTTTCTCCTCCTCCAAACTGGGGCAAAA
>VZTL01023910.1:23412-33502 GCA_013400535.1 Scopus umbretta | reverse complement strand
AAAAAAAAAAAAAAAAAAAAGATGTCAGAGGGAAACAATCAGGAAAACATCTGGAAAAATCTAATGAGATATAGCTATTTTCTGAATATACTCAGGTATCCAGAATTGTCAAGAACTTATAAAATAAAAAAAGGAATTAAAAGATATTTTCTATAGAATAACTGGCAGCAGTGTTTATACTATTGCTTGATATTTCATGAAATATGTACTGAAACTGCCAGATTTTCAAAGAAAAATATTTCCATCATTTGTTTGTTTATGGGTGCCCCTAGTCTTCACCATAACACAATGACAGGCAGCCTTTAACAAAATGGTGTACGGCCAAGTAAACATATTCACTCCCTGATCTGCAACCCCATTTGGATGCTTTTAGCCCCTTTGGAAGCAGCAGCGGCAGCATAAGGCATGAGTGAGATAAAGTACTTTTGCCCAATTACCAACTATGTCACCCAACAAAACACAGCAGTTGCTTCTCCTGCTTTTGTACCTATGATGAACTTCAGCAATCGCCTCTCTCTGCGTACAAGGGAACATCTTCAGGCGCCTGGAAGCCACAAAAGTCTGGCAAACTCTTTGGCTCTGTTTTAAATATTATGTAGATTATAGAGGACAGAGAACAAGTTCTACTTTGTAAATACAATTAACAACTGTTACATCTTTACCTTTGCACTTTTTCATTTTAACAGTTTAATCTCTGAGTCATACAAGTGTGTCCTCATTTTATTTGTCAGACACAGAAATCCACACTTTTCCCCACAATGTTTGGATTCCCAGCAGCGGGCAAGATACACACTTGCCATTCTGGTTTCCAGAATAAATTGGCAGTCTAGAAGACCAGACAGAGCTCAGAGAAGCTACTGCTCATAACACTAAGGAGATTGAACTGTCATCCAGTAAAGTCTTCCCATGTTTAAAAGCCAGTGAATAAGCATCTTTAAAATAAAGGACTTAAGCACTTTGCTAAGGCACTTTGGTCAACCAAGGCCCAAAGAAAGATTTAAGATTGCCATTTTCAGAATCTTTTCCTCTCTTTTTCAAGCCACAAGAGCAAATCGAATAGTGCTCTAAGATCTCACCAGAGCGTGTATTTGAGAATAAAGGACTCAGGAAGACATGGGGGGTTCTAACTAAAGAAAAAAGAAAAAAAAAAAAATCAGACTTTGGTTAAGTGTAGAAGGTACTACATATGAACACAGGAGGCTGCCATACAGGAAAGGTAACTTAAGCTGTCTGAAAGGAGTAGATGCAATAGCACAATGGCTGAGCTGGACAAACAGTAAAATCTACCAGCGACCTTCTCAATGTAGAGCTGCTGGTAGCTGTGCGAACAAGCAGGAACCCTTTTGAGCAATAAGTGATTAGCGGATGTAGTAAAAATGGTATGCTCTTACACACTCTTTACCTCTGTGGTTATAATGCGGTCTTCCAAGGAACCTAATGGCTTTTGGTGTATCTAGAAGTCTAGAATACTAATCAAGCCATTTATTAAGCCTGTTAAAATGTTTTAGATTGATTTCTCAGTGCTTAGAATACTCTTATCTAACTTTATACTGGGTAATAGAAATTAAAAATCTGAGTTTGCAATTCAACATGCAGGTTTTGGTAGTTGTACACACTTTCTCTCCACCTGCCTGGTTTAAATCTCTGTCTCACAAAACAAAACAAATGAAAAAAAAAAATTCAGAGAAGGTGAGACTGCAACAGGCTATGCAAAAAGGAAAAGGCTTTCAAATGCATCTGAACCAGAGATGGAACTACTTGTTTCTAATTAAGTAATGGGTCTGTTTCCCTCCTAATCAAAATAACAGTTAAGTATTGCTAACTTCAGCGCATTAATCAGCTGTTAGCAAAAAATGTTCTCCAATCAAAACCTAGTGCAATTCCTTCTAAATCCTTCTATGTGCTTGCATATCATCTTGGGAAAAGAAGCAAAAGTAAAAGCAGTTTGCTCAGCACTCTCATTTTGCTTTGCTGTACAGCTTCCTCTGTGTAGACAAGACAGTCCTAATTGATGTTTGTACAGAACACTGGTAATCTCGCCTGTGTGCATTGTATCAGGCACAGGTAAAGTTAATCCACACTACGTGAGGACAGACAAGAGAGTTAAGTAGGTTTTTCATTCCAAGCTGTCTAACTGGAAGAAAGAACTCATTAGGAAAGAACATATTTGGAGTCTCCAAATATTTCTTCAGCATGACACAACCTCTTTCCCCAAAACTAAAATTTTACTAGAAAGCCCTCCTTCCACATGCATCTTCTATTTTTGTACACACCCTCACCATTTTTTAAATAATACTTCAGCAAAACATATGAAAAATTAAAAAATAATTGGTTGAGTTTTGGCAAAGCTTAAAAAGTATAGAGAAAGTCTGCAAAATAGAAAGCTGGGCACATGAAAACTTTGTTCTTATATATATAGGGTGAGTTTTTCATAGCCCACTAATTCCGTGTTTGCCTGGATTCACAATTTGACAGGTTTTATACAAGAGTTTGTATTTCTCTAGAAAGGTCAAGTCTGAGAGGTTTTTCGTTCCAAAATAAAAGGACAATAGCATGAAGCTGCAAGGTACATGGTAACGGAAATTTGCTTCAAGCAAGGTGTGACTTAGAACAATTATGTGTACCTGTTGCATGTCATCTCTCTGAAGAGGTGCCAACCCCAGCCAGACTAAACCTCTAAGACACTGTTGCATGCTAGGAAAGTTTCTGCATTAAGCACGGAGAGCACTAACCTCCCATTTGCTTCAACCACGGAGAACAGTCATGCATTAGCAAGGAGGTGGCTTGCATGACCTAAGAGGTTGTTTTTGTCTCTGCATTCCAATGGTGAAATTTAGAGATGTCCATCAGTAACCATGTATGTACAGGCATTGCATCCACTTTTCCCACGAATGCATGAATTTGACTCTGTGACCCTTTGTTTACTAAATCAACTAGCCTTCCAATACCTTTTTAAGGACCCCATACGTGTTAGTGCCTCTACTTGTTTTCTACTTTTTAAAAATTCTGTTTACACATTAAAATAATGACTTGCTAGTCATTTAAATTCAACTGACTATTGGATGTCACAGGCAGGAAACATTCTATGTCTGTAGATAAGTCAGCTAGGGAAGGTATATCTAAATTTCACATCACGTTTCAAAGTTTTTCAAAGCGCTTTTAGGAGTGCGAGTCCCAAATACCCGATTCTTTCTTACTTCTAGTGACAAGGCAGGCCCTCCACTCTGAAAAAGTCTGAGCAAAGTGCTTTTGAAAATTTGACCTTCAGTGAGGTCATATCATACTGAATTAATAATATAAAATATCTTTATTACCTAGAGAAACAACTACAGCTCAGGTAATTTTCTGGGCCACCTTCAGCACAGTACAAATTGCTAATAAATTTTCATCAGCTGGAAGGCAAGGGGGAAGAGACAAAAAGAAGAGTCCTTTTGGGAAAAGCAATTTTCAAAAATCGTTTTGGGAATAACTCATTCTTGAGCACTCACAACCCAGGTACATGCCAGACATGATTTTGTGTTTAAAGTGCAGTTGAACTCCAAAGAGGAGATGGACAGAGGCTGGAGACATTTATGTGGCTATAGACTTGTTGGTTTTACTGTTAGGTGGTGCGCAGCTCTGATTTAAGATGTGCTGAGCAGGCCTTTATATAAAGTAATAATAAATTAGTGATGCACATGTAGATTTATGTGTCAGGAGTCCAGAGTACAGAATGCATGTTTAATGAGTTTTATAAATCTGTATAAATAAATACAAATGAAATCACACCGTGGGATATCCCTGTCTTGTGTCTCTCAATAGTATCTAAATTAGATACCGTCTATTTTCAACAAGTATATAAATATGCTCACAGAAACACACTAATTATCAGCTTGCCAAATCAGCTTGGGTTTGGGGAGCCAATTAAGTTCCCTGTGGGTTCATTTTTGTCAGGAAAGTCAGCAGAGACAACTCAAAACATACACAGGAAGTGTATCTGCTGCCTAAGATGAGATTTGTACAATTACTTTTCTGAACATAAATATGCTTACTTCATTTCTTCTTGCTAACTTTACATTTCCCATATATGATTCATGGTGTTATGCCAAGGTCACCCAGGTCCTTGGTATTAAAAGGTTATATAAACACATCCCTGGAGTAACTAAAATGAATCAGATATGCAGCGGACAGAGTGCAGGCCTGAACTTGGAAAGGGAGGGAGTGTGAAAGCCAGACCCCTGACATTTAAAAAAAAATTTTTTTAAAAATTGCTTTCATTTGTAATTTCATACAAAATACAAAGAAATGTGTTATTACTGGGAAGGAAAATGAGCAGAAAATGTTTCTTCTGAGGGAGGAGCAGGGAGGCAAAAAGGCAAACCCCCCAATATTTGTGCCTCTAGAAACTACCTGAGGACCTCTCGGTACTCTGCTTTCTCCTGCTACTCCCCAAACCCAGCACCTACACACATCACTGCCTTAAAGTCCAGAGCACGGAGAAGGACTTGAGGTTGGAGCCTAGTCTCAGACTGCTGTTCTGCAGTAGGTTTTCTGTCAAGGCAAGCTATTCCACAAGTGAAACAAAATTAGAAGACGTAAAAGTTGCAGTCAGGACTATGAAAGATTCAAACAAATTGTCTCCTTTTCCGTGGTATTTCTGTTAACCCTACTGCACTTAACTACAATCACTGACATTATGCATAAAAATGCTGGTAGAGTGATGGTGCAAAACAGCATCAGACAATATGACTAAGAATCTGTAACTCTACATCTTCAAAATGTTGTAATATTAACAGCAACAGTTTATGTTCATAAGATCTCTGCGAAACAAGGCACATCACAGTTTTACAAGCGTGGAAATTGGGGAGCACAGACTTTTAGTGGTTTGTCATAAGCATCCTAGGAAGTTGGTGTCTGAATTAGAATTAGCACCCAGTTTTCTGCTTCTAGTCTTATATGTGTGCAGCTTTTTAATCCCCCTAGGCCTCAGGCAATTCTAAGTTCTTATAAACTTCTGTATGACTGCCACGAAGCAATCAGAAGCAACTCTAGCTGGATGATAAAGCACCAAAGTGGAAAAGCAAGCTGCAGTGGCTGGCTTAGTAACAGGCTGTTGGTGAGCACCTTGGGTAATAGCACAACGCTGCAGGCCTGCTTTGACCTGTACTGCAGAAAAAAGACATACCTTTATTGCAGTAAACACATCGTTCCCTGAAACATACCTCAGGCTACCTCTATACCCCCCAGCTCCAGCTCCCATCCGTTTCAGACAGGTGATTTGGACTTCGGCACTAGACTGGACCAAAGAAGTCCCGGCAGAGATGGGGATAGAAGCTCCACTGCACGCCCAAGCCCAAGGCTTGAGCAACACGTCTCTGCAAACCTGAGCTTCAGCTCAAGTGCGGGTCATGCTGCTGCTCACAGCTGCAGGTCCTATGTTAAAAGTAATCGCTTGTCCGGCTCCTGAGCTACCTACAGAGAATCTTTCCCCCCCCCAAGATACTGGCTGAAGAGACGTATGATGAAAAGGCTTTTAAATGCTCTGCGATTCCTGCAAGGATAAACTCGGCGGAGAAAATGCACAACAAAAAGACTTGAAAGCTCCAGCACACCCGTTTGACAGTCAAAAAGTACTGGAATATGTCACCCAGTATGCCCGAACATGGTTCTCAAAAATGCCATTTCCATTAGAAAAGGAAACTCTCCATGAAACAGAAGCAATTTGTGCTGAAAGTCTAGGTTTGATTATGGTCCAAAAGATTTTAAGAAATTTAAGAGATTTTTACATTGCCCCCTGGTAAGCCTTGTTTTTCTCTCACTTAAACCAAGTATTTGATGGTCCCAGTAGATCCCAAATAGTTACTGAGAATCAATAAATAATATATCTGCATACCCACACAAATATTTTTCATGGATATATATACTACCCAGTAGCATTTTATTTCTTTCACTGCCTACAGTAGATGGACTTCTAAAATTCTAGCAGCCTATAAGTGTGAGAGGGAGTAAAAACTATTATTTTTCCCACCAACCAGTAATCAGCAAATGAGACAGTATATCATCCCCAGAGATAAATTGCCTGGTTTTGTTGGTTTATGGAATGGCAAGGTTCCGAGCACATCTCCTCCAAGTATATTCATCGACATTTCTTCTTGCCTTAGTATGTTCTTGCTGCGAATTCTAAAAATCTCTCTCCCGATACTCAATTCTGCTTTGCTTCAAATGCCTGTTCATTCTATTACTCATCAAATAAGATTCAAAGCATAAATGGAACAAGGTGGCAGAAACTAGCTTCCAGCTCTAAATTCCTGACAGTACAAACTAAAGTTTATAATTTAATGATTAAAACAAACAAACAAAAAAAAGCAATGACTTCTTGTTATTGTTACCTTTATTTAAGAGGTTACAGCCAAAAACTGTCCAAATTCCAGACAGTGCAGGAACAGTCACACTTTCTCCTGCCAACTTACAGCATGTTAGGACAGGTATAACTTTTTCTAAGAGGACAACATGGCTGAGGCTTTTTCAGAGCAACAAAGTTTTAAACAGTGAATTAAGAAACACTATCTGTACTCACTGACAAACTGAAAACCCAGTATCTGGCATGCAACCTGCGTGTTCCCAACCAGACCAACACCCATTTCCTCTCTTCTTGTTCTTGTGCTATAGATCATCTCTGCTGGAAATCTCAAGATCTGGCTGATGTCCTCCACTGCAAGTTCATTCTCCCTTTTAATTTTTCCACATTCCTAGCTAAGTCGGGTCTGTTTCTCCAACTTCAGTGAAAATTAATTTCCCAAATCCTAAGTCCCTTTTACGAACTTTTCATTCAGTGCTCCTCCTTGCCTCTACTTCCTTCCCACATATAATCTAGAAAATACCTTTCTATAGAAAATATCAAAACATAATACCTTCATCTTTCCATTTTCCACCACTGTTCATATCGACAAGTCCTTCCTCTTGCATTTCTGTCCCAGCTGCGATTTCCCCTCTTCTCATCCAGTCTCTTCCTTCTCCTTTCATTCCTCTACTCGCTCCCCCGGACTCACCCAACTCATCTGCTAGGATCCTTCAAATCCACATCTTTCCTGTCCTCAGCCTTTTGGGTTCTCTGACTCCCTCATTCCACAAAACAAACACTTTATTTCTACTACCCTAAAAATCATACTCTTCACTCCCTCTGCCCCAATCCCAAGCCTCTTCCCATCTCTATGTGGTATGCCATTCTTCCAGTTCTCATCCCAGACTGTCTCTAGTTGACATTTTCCACCACAAGTCTCTTTCACACACATCATCTGATACCATGTTCCTCACCAATATTCAAACTATTCTTCCCCATCTTCCAGTGATGTCACCTGACATGAATACAGGTATGGGTGCTTGTTTTCCCAAAACTTGGCGGCAGGCATCCCTTCCACCAGTTCCCTATATTTTGATCTCCTGTAGGGGTCTTGCTGCTCACTGCTTTGCTTTTCTCTCCTCACAAGGTATCTTTCAGCGTGCTTAGCCATAAACATAAATACACCTACCGTTTTCATACCGAATACTCAAATTTTCTGTTGCAGTTTTTTTAACCCTCCTCTTCAAACTTCTTGAGCAACATTTCAAAGAATGTTTGAGAATGGCAGAGAGCCACTGTCAGCTCAGGAATGATACGGATACAGCAACTAATTTACCTCCATTACTTTTCCCACTCATTGTGAAAGAGAAAATTACCCTGTTGACCAAGATTATAACCTGATTACCCCTGACTCAGGCCATTTCCTGAGTTCTTCACACTTAGGCAAGATCTAACCTTTGCAGGTTCTTTCTGCAAAACATTTCTAAAATAGGTTCACTCACCTCAGCCCGTACTGATGTCCTCCATCACTGACTCATTAGACGCTTGGTGTACTTAAAAACACACACACAGAGCAAAATCTAAAACACGTTACATTGCCTCCAACACTTGGACTTTGGAGTGTTTTTTTTTGCCAATAATCTTTATTGTGTATGTCTTATCTGCACTTCTTCTGACTCTTCATAGCTATGAAATATACACACCCACATTAAACCCCACAATCCTTACAAAATTTGGTCCATTAACATGCTGAGGCCAGTGCATGATGTCTTTGTGGCTCTGCTGTTTTCACCTTTCTGCCTGTAGTCATTTGTGGCCTCAGGTCTTGTACTGAGATTATCTGTTCTTTCGGTCAGAAACCTTATTGGCGCGCTGCCGCTGAGAAACGGGCTCAAGTCCTCAAATAAAGTCCAAAGGCATTACCACTTGGTAAATAATGAAAAATTAAAGTTTCTGCCCGACTATAATATTTCAAAATGAATTAATGTGTCATTCTCTCCTGTATGCTAGCTATTAAAAGCCAGAATCTGCATTTCTGAGATTTTTGCGGCCTTTTAATACCTGTGTTATGCCTCTTTTTTCCTACGGCAAAAATATAAAAACAAAGCAAGTATGCCACTTGGTGTTTCACACTAATTAAAAACAAGCAACGTCAGTTCTTTAAGCATAAGTATCAATGCTTTCAAGAAGCAAAAGTATTTCTAAAAACATCAGAACTTCCATTTTATAGATGGATTAACAGAAGGTAGAAAAATCAGTTAGTTTCTACCAGCAAAACCATACCAGTTGAGAAACAGACCTTGAAATATAACCCCATCTGATGTCCTTTCATTTGATGATCTATGCAAACAGACACTACCCAACAAATTAAGCAAAAAATACTAAAAGAGTGATAGAAAAATAACCACTTCCATAACGAGCAAAGATGCAGAATGTTTTGTGAGCAAGGCATGCGAAGAGCAACAAAGCATCTTCTCTTTACTTAGACTGAGCAATCAGATGAAGAAGAAATACCTTCCTGATCTGCTGATTCTGAACAGATTCTTTGCCAATTAATTTTGGTAAAACAAACTAATTAATTTTATTCTAAAACAGACTTATTGAGAATTAAGTCCAGATAAATGAGAATATTTTCAATTAAGTGAGTGAGATTAAGATGTAAAACTTTTGTTTCTAAGTGCTAGCTTGTAATTGAGATTTTAACATCACAAGCCATGCTTGTGCTTTGCCGTCTCCCAAGAAGCAACAGTACCTTGTAGAAATAACTGCACAGTCAGGTACACTTGCAGCGGGACCTAACAAAAGTATAAAGATGCCTCTTTCGTACCAAGGACTCCTAAAGCACGAGGTACTGCATCCAGTACTAAAGCACAATCATCTCTAGGGTGGAACCTTTGCCGATACAATTATTTGGCGCAGGCAATACAAATTAACACTTCCCAGTGAAACGAGACACCTCCAAGACACCACTCCAGGCGAGCCCGTCCGGGGCCCACAACACTGAACTTCACGCAGACACCTTTCGTCACGGAGCTGCCTCTCAAAGCTGCCAAAAAACCACCCCGCAATGCTCGACAAAAAGGGGTGGCGGGACAAAGAGAGCCCAGGCCGTCACACGAGCCGGCACCACCTGGGTAACCGCCTGGCAGTTCAACTTCACGGGAGACGTACAACTCCCTCCTCGGCAGGGTTCACGCGGTGCTAATACCGGCAGCGCATCTCCAGAGGGGAGCCGGAGCGGGGCCATCCCTGCCCCGGGGACAACGGCTCCTCCAGCAGCAGGCTGCAGCCACAGCCCAGGCGAGGACCTCGGCTTCTGCCGGGGACCTGCTGAGCACCTTCCACCGCCCTCCCTCTGATTTGTGCTGTGCTTTAAAGAAAATTCTTGAAGTTTTTCCCTTCCCGACAGACGCACACATAACATCGAGTGCGTACCAAAACGGAACCGCGCCCAGCCACCGGCACCGCCGTGCAAAAGCCTCCGGCCACCTCCTGACAATGTCATCAGGTGAAGCAGGCACTCGGTGCCCTGAATAAACAGAGCGGGATGAGGGAGTGGATTACTGACGTTTCCGGGTCTGAAAAGAGACCTCCGGAGCCTCAGCTCCTTTCCAGGTCAGACTGGCTGCCGCCACGAATGCTGATGGGGAAAGGGAGAGCAATGATGCTCTCCTTACAGTGACTGAGGGCCAGGGAGACAGGCAGAGAGAAGGAAAGACATATTTCTAATACCTCTGGGTCAGAGAAACCTGTTAGCCCAGCCTTTCCTTT
>VZTL01023910.1:10947-22530 GCA_013400535.1 Scopus umbretta | reverse complement strand
AGAGTTTTTAACTAATAGTCGGGATAGAAAGTAGATGTACATCTTTACATAATAATGACTTTTTTTTTTTTTTTTAAAACATATTACAGGTGTGGAACCAATTCTTTTGTTTTGTTTCGTGCTGTTTGTAACGTACCACCACTCTTCTATGCTTTTCCCCTTAGAGCTGTCTTGTCTTGACAGCAAAAGTAGTGCTACTATTTTTTCAACCAAAAATAAAAAAAATAAATTTCGATCTCCCATACTCTTTCTCTGACCCAGTGAACCTCTTCTGTAACTTTACACCAGAGAACAGCCCTGCTCTGTGCTTCAATGTTATTAAATGCTTTTAAGATTTTAATCATTCATTCATTGGCTGCTAAATGAATATTATATCCCTTTCCTGTAGGCAATCAGATACCATAATGCTTTAATGTTAAAACTTGTTACTGCTGCATACATAAAGGTAACAAATAGTTTCTTATTTAGTGCTGGTTTGGAACCCAGGACACCACCTAACTAGCTGCAAATATCCCGAAGGCACCTATATTACCAGAGCTGATCCAACAATATTTGAAAACAAAATTGCAAAAGACAATGCTTACAATGAAAAAACAGGCATAGCTGTAAGAGAGTAACTAGCAGTTGTGCCTTTGCATTTTTATGGGCAAACACTACAGCTGTATCGATGCAGTCCAATACATTTTTAACAGTTTTAGTGAAAAGCCCCACTACCATTGGGGGTTTTTTTGTTTTGCAGTTCTCTTGGTAAATATACCACTGGGTTGTGTATATTGTGGCAATTACTGTAATACACAAGAGGGAAAAAACAGTGTAGATGATATTGCTGATAAACATGCTGGTGCTCTGTACCTGCAAGGAGAAGCAAATTGGGAATTTAAGTAATTCTTGTATTCTTTCTTAGGCATCTACTTTTTGGCAGCTGCTAGAGACTGGAAATTGGACTGGATGAATCCTTAGTCTGGCTACTACTCTTATGCTCCTGAGACTTTTAAAATAATCGGACAAATTGGCAGAGCAGCTGCGCACAACACAGCAGCGTGGTGGGTACCTCAGCCGCTGCAGAGCCAGCTCAGGAAACTGCTGCTGCTGCTGCTCCTCCCCTGACCAGCCGGGCCCACCACCACATCTCCCCCCAGCCCGCCGCTGTCATGAGCACTCCTGTGCACCACCACCGGAGAAATGGAAGGTTTATTATTGCTAGGCAATGTTTGTAGCTGAATTCCTCCCTACGGATTACCATGAAGGCACACAAATGTACATACAGAGCAAGGGGCAGCAACAAACCACCAGCAAACGTGTCACCATAACCTCAAGTACTAATGCATGCTCGGTTTCTCTTACACGAATACCTATTTTAAAATACAGGCCTGCCAGCAGCGTAAGACTGCATTTTAAGTCTTTGCAACACAAAATTTTCACATTATGATTCAGTAAAGCTCTCCTTTACTAAGAAATGTCAGAATTATTTCTCTTTACTCAGGGTTAAAACACTTGCTCTGAATTAAGCTATAATTTCCCACAGTAATCAACTAAGTAACAGAAAACTCTTCTTTTTCAAACCTCTGGCTTTGTTTTCCTTTCCTGGATTTTTTTCAAATTCCTAAGAGATTAACTCAAGCACAATAAAGTCAATGGAAATCTTTCCACTATCTTCATCAGATTTTGGGTCATGAGCAAAGCTGGCTTTCCCCCTCGCCCCCTGCATAATAGTTACAGGCAAAATAGAATAACAACCTGTTGACAGGTAATACTAATTTACAGTCATATGAGAGATAGAAGCATCACACAGAGATATGCTGTAAACTGAGCTCAATACTATTTACAACTTCTATAACTTCAAGTCTCGGGTTTCTTTACAACCGTAACAACAACTTTTTTTCTTAAAGACAAGTTTTCCTCCAAATTATTACGTCCTTTAAATCATTGGGTATCTCCTAGTCTGTCATCAAATAATAAAGAATACAATACATGTATAAAAAGTCAGAAAGGAATCCTTTAATGCACTTTTACCAAGATGGTTCTGTCAGCTTTGCAGCTCAGATCATACACTGCAGGTTAATGAGACAGAGGCACATCACAATTTTTGAATTATGATTTTAAAAACATATATTGATTTAAAAACCTTCTTGCTACAAAAACACCTGAGTTAAAAGAAGGGAACATGGAAGGCGGTTGGGGGACGGGGAACAATTCTTGCCCTACCAGCAATTCCAATGAAGGTTTTTCCTCCAACACACCCCCAAGCATGTTAATTCCCACACTATTCAGTGCTCCATGAAAACAAACAAAATAATGCTTTAGCTGATTTTAAATTCTGAATAACTATATTTGTGCACGAAGTATTTCTTGGCAGCATTGCATACCCATAAATACCATTTCTAAATTTCAGTATGCACTACCAAATGATAAAGAAGGTATTGCTGCTTATCATTTTATAATAAATAAAAATGTCCCTCATACCAGATGTACCTTTATTCTGGCAGTGGAGTCCCTTTATCTTTCAGTAAGCTATTAAACAGCCAGAAAGGCAACCATAACTTCTGGGGATGCTTGCAGCATCACTTACAAGTAAAACCAAACACCATCAGGCTTCTTCCTCACACCTTTATATTATTGGATTTTTTTTGTGTGTATCTAGACTGTGTATCTAGATACATAGTTCTGACACTTAGAAAGTTGTCTATACATGGAAATGATGCTTTGCGGCCTCTAAGATCACTCTATTTAACACAGGAAGTTGCCAGGGAGGGAAAGGAAGGAAAGCGGGTATGAACCCGTGTTTTTGCTGGACTGATACGTTACGTGCCCATCCAACAACATGAACCAGTTCAGCTGCAGTGGCATCGTTCCTCCGAGCTTCACACTAAGCACACACTGATTTTTACATAAGTGAATAAGGGTATCGTTAACCTACCACACTTACCTAATAAAGGACATTTTTCAGCTGGGAAAGAAAGGTTAGATGGTAAAGGCACCATTCACAATCTCTTCCTGGATGCTGACTATTTAACAAAACCAGGAAAGATGCAATTTAGAATAGAAACATGATGCTTCCAAGTCCTTAATTTATTGTAGCATAATCTAGCTGCCACCTTGCAATCAGAAAGGACTTTCCATCATTACTACTGCTGGGAAGTAAAGTCGGTAATAAATTCAACGTGAGACATTTTGGAGGTGACTGTCATCTTGACAGTCCACTCTAACAGTAAGCTGTTATCAGAAAGCTGAAATACCTGTAAACTCAAATGTAAACAACTTACATATCACTGATGGTCACTAGGCTTTTCTTTTCACCGGCTCAGGAAGTTGCATCAATGTAACAATTTGCATTGATGATCAGAGCATCTTGAACAGATTCATGAGCAATACAATAAAAAAAAAGCTATTGGAACTACATGCCGGAAAATCCAAAGTCAAAACTCCAGCAACATGGAACTAAGTTTCACCTCTCGAGAAAAACAGAAAAAAAGACACTTTTGCAAGGCCAGGCACCGTAAAAATATTCTCATTTGCTTTCATTGAGTAAGTTTGAATAAACATTCTCAGCATAGTATTTGCCTTTCTGAAACCATTGACTGCAATATTCTGAACTTAAACATCCGTACATAAATATATTTTGGTTAATCAGGAATCATATAATACCAAAATTTGGCGAGATAACAAAATGGGAGTTCTTGCCAATAGCTACACCTAGCCCGCAAGATACACCAGTGCAGACTCCCAGACAGATTTACTATTTATAACTGAAACTCACCTTGAAACAATGCAAGGTAAAGATGCATACTTAACCTGAAAAACACACAGATTTTTAATGAACCACACACTCAACATTCTTCTCTTCAGCAAGCTGTTTTGCAGGACACCATTTTGTGAAAATATGTACACCAAATAATTGCAACAAAAGGGGCTCTGAGGAATTTTGTGGCTTAATTTTTCTACCTGTAATAGTCATATTGCCAAAGTAATGGGAAAGGTATGAGCAATTCTTTCAACAGTTGCGTTTTAATTCTGATGCCAAGTCTTTTGGTTATGAAGAATTTTTTTGACTGAGTTGAAAGTCTATCGCAAGTACACAGAAAGACCTAGGGCAAGAACAAAGGTGCAGGGCAGAAGCTAGTTTATTCAGGCTTGTCAAGTTAAATCTTGTAAAATATGTACACATTTAATTGTTTTCATCATTTATATATGTTTCAAGCATGGAGGGGGCCTCCTGAATCATTTAGGTAGAAGGCAAGCACCAATTCTGAAAGTCCTGTTTGAGCAGTGAAGAGGTCACTCATTTCTGGCTCAATATGAAGCTTTAAAAGTCTTTTTGGTTTTCTGTGGGGTTGTTTTTTTTTTTTTGGGTCACACTAAACACAGACAATTTGGAACCATTTATTTCAAGCAAAAATATCTCAACAGCAGCCTGAACTTTGCAAGCAACCCTAACAGTGGGTTATACACATCATAAAGGATTAAACAAAGCAATAAAGTAATGGGGAAGAAAATGAGGGGCAATGAGCATGTGGGAGACACTGTAATTGAGAAAGCAGTATAAAATGAGGTACCACTTGCAATAACTGCAGTAAAACAGTTAATGAAAGCACAGCACAAGTCTGGTTTCTCTCTCGTTGTCACTTATTTTTCTGAATGATTGGATTTGCTACCTTTTCTCTTCTCAAAAAAAAAAAAGATTACAAAAGGGACACCTGGAAAAACACGGATGTGGTCTTTTTAGCTCCAGCCTTCCTCCCTGACCCCCCCCACGCATGCATGCTCATCACTGCCCAGGCTCCTCCCCACCTTCTTTCTTTCCTCAAAAGCAGTTCCTCTCAGCCACAGGAATGCCAAACCATTCTTTCAGGTAGCTCAGCCTCACCATTCCTCCTTTCACATGTCAGGATGTGCCATTCAACAGAGCTTTGTAGGTACACGTTGGTTGGGAGGGTTTTTTTCAGTATCGGTACCAGGAGTGCACACAAATAGTTTAAGAACAAAACAGGGAGTTCTCTGTACCAGCCTTCCAGATCCCCAGAGACCATTTTTTCGCTTTTACACAACAATTTTTCTCTTACACTCGCTTTTTATCATTGTTTTGACAAATGTTAACTACAAGAGATCCTGGGGAGAAAAAAGTTCCAGATATTCATTCACCAGCAATGCTGTTTTAAACAGAAGAACGACAGCCTCAGAAGAATCTTTCTTACACAGGTTAGTTGAGTTTTGAGTTGACCAATCTTAACACTGTAAAAGGTAGGTGGAAAAAACCAAAAATATAGATATACAGTGCATCCACTATGTCCCTAACACCAGTCCCTGCGCTGCCGAGAAGAGAATCACGACAGCCCACATGGAGCTTTCTGGACTCTGAGCCATTTAAGTGTGTTCATGAAAAATACCATTTTCTTCCAGTATCCTAAAGTGAGGCCTTGGGCAAGTCTCCCATCAGCTTCCCTACACCTAAGAGGGAATAAGACGACTTATCCTGCTTGGTAACCTGGCTTGCATTCTACAGCTAAAGAAGCAAGCGTGTATAGAGTTCGGCAAG
Source organism: Scopus umbretta (assembly GCA_013400535.1). Classification (NCBI taxonomy): domain Eukaryota; kingdom Metazoa; phylum Chordata; class Aves; order Pelecaniformes; family Scopidae; genus Scopus; species Scopus umbretta. Next base: position 16,997 of record VZTL01023910.1, on the reverse strand, counting down.
AAGAGTAGTAGCTAGGGAAAAATAAGGCAGTATTACTACACGCTTAGGATGCTACTGTGAAAACTGTAGCTTAAGAAGTTTGTTCCCAAGTATGTATTTCATGTAGTTTCTCACAGTTGGAAGTAAGTATTCAGGAAAATAGCAGGATTGATACATCACCCCTCGGTTATACAGAATTCTATCCTTGATGTGTGGCTAAGCCAAATTGCATTCACGAAGTAGGATACATAATAGAAATCCTCATTTATGTCCTCCAAATTGACTAAAACATTAAAAAGGTGACTCCTGGAACAAATGCAAAATAAAAAAATCTCTCTCAGAGTTTACAGTACTGCAAAATATTGATCAAATTTTTCCATGGTATAAAGATTGACTTTTTTTACACCAGGAATCGTAACAACTCACTGAAGGTACTCCTGGGACAGGTGTTTGAAGCAATACGTTTTGTTTTCTTTTAAGAATACCAAGGAGAATTGAAGGTCTCCGAGCCTTTTCCCAAAAACACAGCTAACAAGATTATCAGTACACAATGCAATGCAATGGCAAAACAAGTACCAAAACAACCGGAAAAAGTGCTGTTCCCATCGTATCTGTTGCCCACAAAAGCAAACACTAAGCAAGCGTTACGCCTCTTTTGGAACAATCTGTCGCAGTGCTTCATGGTAGAGCCCTGGCCTCACATGATCCTCAAAAAGCATTCCACAACAATCCTGAAGAACTAGATGGGTGATTTCTTCCCACAACGTTACCCAGTAAGAAATATCACATAGCAAGCATCAACAGCAGTATCACTTCCATGTTAATCACTTACCTTGCAAAGAAAGAGACATGTCTGTTTTCTTTTTTCATATTAACAAAAGAATATTAAAAGGGGATCCTCGTATCATGTCCCTCTTCCAAAATTCAAAATAGTTGCCAAAAATATAATCTGTGTATTGTTAGCGGAAAAAAAATTTCCTGGGGGAAAAGTAGCGTGCAAGTAGTTTCCGCTATCTACCACATGGAGTATTTAGGAAACAAACACTCTTTTCCCTACAATGGCGAAATAAGTTATGTGAGCAAGATGAAATGATTCGCGAGTTCGGGCTTTATTCCAAAACCCCTATATATTAAACCCAACCATCAGCTGGATCATCACGTCTGTTTTCTAAAGAATATAATAGATGGAAATCTGCTGCTTAAACTGTTTCTCATATAACAGGAAACAGAAAAAATAGCATTGCAACAGTAACATTCACAGAGGCACAAGACAGTACTGATCTTGAAACCAGAGCTCTTTTGCGCTGCATGTTTTTTTCTTTACCAAAAATGGAAAGTGTACCACTTTCAGCAACAATGCAGAGGTCAGTCTGCATCTATATTATGCATTTTATATATTTTGAAGGTATTTATAAATTTAAAAATTTCCATTACAACCTGATACACAAGGCTTTTATACAGCCATGTCACACCAGTCTCAACAAACACATACAATATACACAGGCACCTATGTGCAGCGGCACACATGCACACACACATAAACAAGGCTTAAAGCTTTAGAATGTTTTAAAATATGTTTTTAGAAAAAGCAGCTTCTGCCATCTATAAGGGAGAAATATAAAGCGTTCCTGAACGTTTTTCCCCCTTCTCCATTATTTAAATGCAGAATTTTAAATTAAAATTAATTTAAGAAAAGTTAAAACTTCACATACTTTAATATGTTACATTAAAAATAAAAATGGTTTTCCTCTAGAATTTTGTTATGATGCAATTAGGTGATCAAAATATGCACCTCGCTGAAAAAAACACAGATTCACTTGGCCCCAAATAAAACTGTTCAGCAGACAAAAATCAGTGAACTTACCAGATACAATCTGGTAACTTCCTAGCCTCAACATTCAAGCTACCAACACTATTACCCCCTTGAATAAACACAACTTTTGGAAAGGTTAAACCTGTGAGGTCCTCATCGGAAAGTCCCTGAGTAAATTATAACATGTGATGATGACATTCCTGTGTCTTTTGGAACCAGCGAAGGGAAGTAAGGGTAGGTCATTATAAGCCACTTGCCTTTACAACCGGCTGTAAAAGACAATGAGGACAGGAAGCTTCCCACCGAGATCAAGGTGCACAATCCTCAGCTAAAAATAAACAAGCCCTGATAGTCACATCTGCTGGAAAATATCATTGGAGCCTGAATTCCCAGGTGCCGAAGCAACAGGAAGAGAATGCCTTGGTACAGCAGGCTCCCAAAGGATTACAAAATAATAATTACAGGGATTGGTAATGATCACTGTTTGTGTTAACGCTGTAGATAAAAGTATCGGAGTGCGCTAACTTGTTTTACCGGGGAAAAAACAGAAATTAAAATAAAAATCAGATTAAAAGAATTTAAATTTACTTTAAATTTATCCTTGCCATCCTTTAGCTCCCAGACACAAGTCCTGGAGTCACTCTGTAGCAAAACCTTCCTATCAAAAGTAACCGGAGCAGGAGAAAAACCGTAAGTTTCTACCCCTTCGCACCAGGTGTCTCAACTCTTCCCACGACAAAGTCTCCCAAAGCAGAAGCCAGCAGCGTGGCCCCAACTAAAGCGTTTCTGCCATGCGTGACGCACCCTGCTTTAGTTACCAGCACGTTTAGGACCACAGACGGCATGCTGTGGGACACCACGGCAGGCTGCGCTTTTCCTCTGTCGACAGAGGGTGATCCCTTTCCTCACTTAAGCTCACTTACCCGTAGCTAGTTCAGCCACTGAACTGGCCAGCATTGATTTAACAGGCGTGCGCACGCCTCCCCGCGCAGCCCCCCACCTCCGCCGACGGTCGAGGACACAGCCGAAGCTGGAGAGGTGCCTTTCCGCACGTGCTGCCGGAGCATGCCTGCTCCCAGCACTTACAACCCACGTGCCAAAATTAAACTCCCCTGCCACTGGGGCAGAGCATCACTTCCATGGTCTGAAGCTAACACAAACCACCATGAGCAGCCTGTGAGCGGCTTCCAGACCCACCGCAGATTATTTTAACTTAGCTTACGTGATGTTTTTCATCTGCGGATCTCAACAGTTTTTATGACAAATTTAATTTTTCGTATTATATTTCTATTCCACAGACCAGTGCCTTGCCCATTAGACATCACCACCTCCCGCGTATGCTACCCACTCCCAGACTCCCAGGCTAAGCCCAATTGCTTTGGGGATCGACAGCCATATGTCTGTGCCAGGAGATATGTACTCTTTGCTGAGAGAACATAGTTGCTATAGCTGCCGAGATCTCCTCCCATCAAACCAGCTATGTGCAAACAACCAGGACCTGTGGGCAGGCCTGGCTCAGCTGATCAGCAGTGGAAGAAAAGATGGACAACCTCATTTCTTAAGAACAGAGAAGTTCTCCTTGCTGGCACAGCCACGTTTTGGTTGAGCAGCAGATGAGGAGTTTTCTGCTTTAATTTTATTTTTTTTCTTTTTTCTCCACAGGGAGCAGTGATCTTTCAGAAGCTAAGGGGGAAAAAAAGGGGAACACTTAGGGAAGCAGCAATCCTGCAGTTTTCCAGCTACGGCGAGGTTGGTGGACAAGGGAGCAAAAAGTCCAGGGGACACCAGTCAAACACCACAGGTGGTCAGCAAGCTCTTAACGCACTCTAGCTCCTCACACAGACAGAAAACACATGGCTGGTGTTTGGTTTTTGTTTGTTTGTTTGGGATTTTTGTTTGCTTTTCTTTAACTTTGTGAAAAAAGGCAACTTTAAATGCAGGTTTGAAAAAGGAAAAGGCAAAGCCTTATGCAAAAGGTGAGCTGCAGCCCCTCCCTGGACAACCCTTACTCTGAACAGTAGGACCATCCCTGAGGATTGGCATGCTGTTAGCAGGCTGGCTTTGGCAATGTGCCTGTGAACAATCTGACTACAACTTGAGTCATATAATTCTTTCCTATTCTGATTTTTTGGCAGCTCTTTCTGCACAGAAAGGCCTGGTGATAGACTATAGTCTAGAGACTACACTGGGAATAACGGAAATTCAGAATGCTCCAAAAACTAATTCTGACGCATTAATGAATAAATTTATTGGACCTGAGGCAGTTTCATTTAATTCATAGATACCCTAGAAAAGTTTTAAAAACAATGGACTGGAAACCATTTCTGGCTGTCAGTACTAGGAAAAGCTATGCACAGGAATGTACCCTGAAACCTGATATAAAGATTACCTAAACAAAAACAAGACCTGGGACTAAAACACAGAGTGAAAAATATTCCAGTTGTGGGAGGGCAGGAGGAGCATTGTGTTTCAGGCCCTTACAATTTTTTAATTACTTACATGTCATGGTGTACCGCTTGAAGCCTTCTCCTCTAAAGAAGAGGAGCTTGTCACTCTCCCAGTACTCCGCCCCTGTATGCTCGGTGGTTCACTATTTCTTCTACTTCTTCAAACGCCTTTTAAAAAACACTCTTTTTTTCAGTGCCACTCAAGAACAGCTACAACTGGTATGGAAGATCTACTTCTACTGGCTGGTGGTAACCATACACTCGCTGTATAATAATAAAATTGCTCTTCCTTAAAATACCATACCCACATTCTAAGAATGAGCAGAAAGGTGTGAAAAATAGAACTAGTGAGGGAAAAAAAATTAGCTGCTTTTTTTTTTTTTTTACTCTTCTTTCTAGTTGATAACTATTTTTGCAGGACTAATTTCTGCAAAATGTTAATGGCTAATACATGTCACTCTCCTACAGACTCTGCTGCACACTGTAACCTGAGAGCTATCACACAGTCATTCTCTTGGACACATTTTCCACATTATTTGAATATATCCTACCCTTAAAATTATTCTGGCATGAGGTTAAGGAAGTTGTGGCTCGGGTGGTAAATCCAGGACCATCTTGAAAGGCAAGCTGGTAAATTAAGCTATATTCAAATTAAACGGGAAACCACTGGTTGTTATGATTTTATAAAGCTACCCTTAAGAACAAAAGGCATTTAAAATCTTTGTTGACTGCCTAATAGCAGGAGCTATATTCTGGTTCCAAAGCAGTCATATTACAATATAAGCAGCCCTCACGTAGCCCCATAGGAGACACAGTTCAAGCTGTAGCCGCTCTAAGGCCCTATTCTGCCTCAGAAGCAGCTGGGTTCTCTCTCAGTAAGCAGTGTCCTTAGAAATGGAAGTCTTGCACTTGATGCAGTAGCACTCTGTGCCACCCTTTGGGTATTCAGCTCTAGGTCCGAGCAGCTTTTGCATTTATCACGCCGGTGGGGTACAGCTCTATCATTCTCTCTTCCTTTCCTATATTCCCTTTTGCACCTCCTTTTGCATCTGTTGGGACATAGTCAACAAAAGCAATGAAGCAAAAAGCAAGGTTCAGTTTGCCCCCAGCTCCACTCCTGCAGAGCATCAGAATTTTTTTAAACAAAGTTGAATACAGCATTCAAACCATCTCAATCCAGTTCACGAAGAAACAAATATTTGAGGTATCAATGCAAAATGAAGCTCATTAGCTGAATTCTTCCATGGGTTTGCCTTTTCCCCCCAATAACTTTACTTTTGCAGGATTCAAATCTACTGCATATAAAATGTTCAGAGCATGACTTCAGAGCTTCTAGTGGAGCACAGAAGTGCTCACTGCAGCATGGCCCAGGGTGTCAGACTCCAGGTGAGGGAAACCAGAGGGGCAATTTCAGGGCCCCCCTGGATCAGGATTATCACCCAGAAGGGAAAGGAAAGCTTACACAGAACAGAAGCAAGTTACCTAAGTATTCTGCCAAACCACATTGTTTTAAAAAACATTATTTCTATCTAACTTACCAAGACTTATAGTACCTTGACAGTCTATTCTATGAACATGAAACTAAAGAAAAACAGGTCAAGTTCTTTTTCTAACACTTAAGATTTTTATAGCAAAAATCTCTGTAAAATAACGTTGTGCATGAAAATGCCCATCCTGGAATTTTTACAGAAAAAATGTTAGAGTTCATTAAAACAGTAATTCATTTCAGTATTTTTGTGCAAATCAGCTTGGTTGCTTTCGCAGCTCGGTTATCTGCTCAGCTGCTTCCCCCTTCCTCCCCCCCCCCCCAG
>VZTL01023909.1:3305-15630 GCA_013400535.1 Scopus umbretta | reverse complement strand
TAGATCTGCCATCAAAACCCATATTTTCCAAAGGAAATACAGAAAAAGGGCTAATTAGCAAAGGCTAGTTAGGTTGTGGTGGTTGGTGAGACTATATGAGTTAAGCTGTTCAGATACACAAAGAGGTTTGTGGAGTTGGTCTTAAGATAATTGGAGCATCAGCTTTATGCGAGCCTGCTCGTTTTGGGCCTACACCCTAATTTACACTTAGTATTTTTCTGCCACGGGGTGTCTGTGTTTCTCCTGTGTTTCATGATCCCTGTATTCATTAGCCTACACACTCAAAAATCATTCTTTAATTAACAATTTGAGTGATCTTTTGTTGTACTTGCCATGTAATTTTATTCCAGACACTTTTGCTTTTTGAAGTATGCGTGCTACAACAATTAAGTCCCTATTATTTAATTTTAATCTATCAGACATTTGTTAAATGGAAGCTGTACAAAGAGCCTTGAAAGGAATGAAGTGCAATTCATTTGAGAGCTCACTTTATCTGTGGTACTGTAGGTAATGCTTTAAATTAGAATTAGGTCAAGTTTGATTCAGTTGTGTTCAAATCTCTTTATCTAATGTTTGAAATCATTTTAATACACCTTGGAGAGTTCAAGCCCCATAAAGATTTCATCTCATTATCTCTTCTAACCATCTGTCTAAATCCCCTTACTTCATGAAACGTAGGAAAAGCAGATAGTTTGCAATGTATCATGAGGTCTGCAAGATCTGGCTTTGTGGAATCAAGAAGAGGAAAAGAAAGTAAATTATTAGAATGGAAATAGAACTCGTATCTATAAGAAGCTTTTACTTGAAGAATATGTCACGCCTTTGTAATTTCAAACTACTTGGGAAGGGGCTGTCTCTTTACATGATATTTATGTTCTCTAATGTAATGGCATCTTTGTCTATAGCTGTGCTTGTAATGCTGTTGCCGTGTAAATACTAAGGTTGTTTTTGTCAGATTTTGTGCAAATTGATTAGTTCAGTAAGATCTTTGAGCAAATGAAGATGTTTTGTCTCAGTGATTTTTATTGCTGAAATGCTTTTTGACCCACATGCTGTAATATATTATGATGATGTTCTTAAGTGTAAAGATCACTAGCTGAAATATTATTCCAAATTACAGCTCTCCCCATCAATTCAAAAATTTAAAAATTTCCTTTGTTGTAGTGGTTCTAAGTGCTGTATTAGTAACTTGACCAAACTGATGAAAGGCAAATTTAATGTGCTTTTTTCTTCTTAAAAACAAAACAAAAAAAGCTGTCTTTCACAGTGTATAAGTTGTACTAATTAAGATGATGATTTCTGTGCCACTGATGAGCATTTCTTATACTCAGCAGAAGCCTATTCATGTATCCAAAACACCCACTGGCAGTGGAATCAGTGGTAACACTCCTTTTTTGATGTTGACTCAAGAATGCCCTTCTTGCTGAGCTTTGCAAACTCACCTGTAAAACTGAGCATTGTTTGAAATTGCAGTACACGGACAGAGTTTGTACTCTGACGCTGCTTAAGAAAGAACAGTCCTAACTAGCTAATTTGGTAGACTGGTAGCGGTATTTTAAAGAATTTTGAACACTGTCACTGTTGTGTACAAAATCTGAAAATGTAGCTATTTTCCACTTTATCCTTGCTACTTCTGTTTTCCCCTAATTCTAGAGTTGGCCAAAGAGGGGCTGGACTTTCAGCAACTATTGCTAGAAGTGAACATGAGATTTCTGAAATCATTGATGGACTTTCTGAGCAGGAGGTGAGGCTACTGTCTGTACTTTGCTATAGAAGCACAGCAAATGACTCAATATCCTTTTACTGGCAGTGAAAGGTCTCTTTCAGAGGGTTTGTTTTTTTGATAAGAGAAATCTTTTGTGGCTGGTTTGAGAGTGTCTATGTGAACTTTTCTTGTAAGGGTTATGCATCCTAATTGCATCTGTCCTATATTTTTTTTTCATGTGTTGGTGTTCATTGCAGGCTTGCTACAACCTAGTTTTTTATAGCTCTAACAAACACATGAAAACTCTTCCTTCCTAAAACCCTGCACTGTTTTAGCTTTTCATCATGTGCAACACTATTTCCTTTAGCTGCCTGTATAAATGTTCACTGGGATAGTGACAACTTCTAGAAGAGTTAAGAAGTGGACAGAAAGAAGTTCCAAACTAACTGTGAATGTATACTGTGGTGGAGCTTTAATGAGTTGTGTAATTCAAGAACTGTAAACATTAGTAGCAACTTTTTGTATTCTTTACTTTTTCTTTTATTCTTTGCCTGTAGAATAATGAAAAACAAATGCGTCAGCTCTCTGTCATTCCTCCCATGATGTTTGATGCAGAACAAAGACGAGTGAAGTTTATTAATATGAATGGTCTGATGGAGGATCCCATGAAAGTTTATAAAGACAGACAGTTCATGAATGTCTGGACCGACCATGAGAAAGAGATTTTTAAGGAAAAGTAATGGGCTTTCTTATCTTTTACTTTTATTACATTGCAAGTGACAGTTAAATACCTAACCCCACAGTAAACATCCGTTAAATCGGGAATGCTGAAGCTTTTGTGCAATAATACTTGAAAATGTTCTTAGTTGGATGAATGAAACATTGCAAAAGTTTTAGACTTCTCCACTTTTCAACTACACAGGCTCACGTGCATTTTAGTCCTTCGATAAGAAATTCCCTTAATTTAGTTTAGTTCTGTGATAAGATTAAAATGAGAAGAGTAGGTATATGATAGCTTTATATCAGCTAATAGCTAATTTTAAGTGCTCAGTTCTAAATTTGCACAATTTGAAAACTGGGCTTTTTAGACTGATTTCAGTTGTGTAAATGAAAGGCTTGCTGATGGAACAGATTGTTTGGAAAGATTGCTTTGCTTATTTGATCATGAATTATGTTGTTAAACTTAAATAATTTCTGATTTATAAAAGGTTTGTCCAACATCCCAAGAACTTTGGTCTAATTGCTTCCTACCTGGAACGAAAGGTAAGACCTTTTTTAATATAAGTAGAGCCTAGGGTGGGATCCCTAACTTTCCAAATGTAAGTCATTTATCCTAGCATCATTTTTTCTTCCTGGAAAATATTGTAAGTCCAAAAAGTTACTGCTTTGACAGGGTCTTATAATAAGAGATCAGTTACACAATCAATGCATGCAAGCATCTAACAAAAGTTAGTGAAATGACGCTACTGACCACAGTAAAAGAAAATGGCACTTCATTTAGTTTTGATCTTATTTTCTTTTTGAAGGAGGTAAGCTGCTTTAACTATCTCACTGTTTAGATAAGGACATAATTGGCTCTGCTGAGCCACTGTGCTAACTCTAAGAAATCTTGCCACCACCTTTCAAGTCAGTGGGATCCTACTGCTGCCTGAATTAGTCTTTAGAATTAATTTTAGTCTTTAGAACTGATTTTGCAGAATTGATGTAAGAAGTAACAGAGAGTTAGGATTTGTTAAGACTTACAACAGAATCTTGAATACATACAGCTGTTACGATCAATAGCAGCTTACAAACTTGCCAGTTGTCTAGTATAGATTGAATCATGCCGACTGAAGTAGCTGAGGGATATAATAAATACACGAGACTTGCGTTTACACTATAATTTTATGCATAGTTATATTGTTATATTTGTGTGTGAATTCACTTCCCTGCTGAGCAAACAAATCTATTAGAGTTTTATTTTAGTCTAGGGGATGAATAGTTTAAGCGTTGGGAGAAATTAAATACTAAGAATGTATTTTTTTACAGCAGTAAAACCTAATATTTTTGTTTGCCTTTTCACTTTAGAATGTCCCTGACTGTGTATTATATTATTATTTGACCAAGAAAAATGAAAATTATAAAGCCCTTGTGCGAAGGAATTATGGTAAACGCAGAGGAAGAAACCAGGTATCTTAAATTTATTGATCACTTGGATATTGTTATTTTGTTGTTTCATATTTACAACTGTCTTGCTATCCAATATAGCAAATATACTATATGCATGAGGGGGGGGGAAGGAAAAATAATTATTTTTTCCTTTACTGCATTTTTGCCCTTTTTAAATTTAAGTAATCCTGACCTCAAGGGTGTTCTTTGTTAGTTTGTTTTTAATTCTGTGGAATATCTTTTTCCTTTGCACATTTGTGACTTTTTCTTTAATATGACAACTCATTTTATTTGAGGACCCTGCCATAGACATTGAAGTCAAATCCATCGTTAAATCCTGTGTTGGAGCCAACAGAAATTAGGTTTAGCATGTGACTTCCAGTGGAAAATATATAATCACTTCATAATGTCAATGTTTGTCAAAAGCAGAAATTAATAGTGATCTTTATTTGGTGGTCAGGCTCAAAGTCAAACCGGAATTTAATAGCAAGAAGAGAGAGACCAATGTAATGCATGCAAATAAAAAATTCTGCTGATTCAGGAAGTACTCTTTTGGAAGTTTTGGAAGTCTTTGGAGGGGAAAAGAACAGCATATTACATACAAAAAGCATGTAAATACATTTGCTAGGCTACAAGGGTTAATGTAGATATTGGAAAACAAACCCAAAAAATTAAGAAACTTTGGATTTTTTTTAATTTTTCTTTTTTTTTTTTTTTTAAAAAGAAAGCAGGAAGAGTGCTGTGTATTCATGGAACATGTTCCCTGCTCTTCCCGTTCTGATTTCCCCTTGCATCTACCAGGTATTTAGGAAGTACTGAAAATAGAATGAAAGATATGTTAGTGATAAGGTTAGGAAAGAAGGTCATATATGAAATAAATTACATGAACAGAGTACTAGATGTGACAACCAAGCCTGCAGGTATTTTGAGTTTGTATCCTTAAAATGAATTTAACATTTAGATCCGGAAGCTGGAAACTGGTATAGAGGTACAATGTGCTGAAGAAATACCCAGCGCTTTGCTGGAACTGAAGCTTGATGGGGGTGGCAAGGGAGGGTCTTCTCAAATTTGGAGTTTTAGAAATCTATAGACCTTAAAATCTGAAGCGTTATGGGTTATTTGATTTAGTGTATCTCAGCAGCGATACTGAAGAGAAAATTGTTGAGACTTTGAGGTATTGTGACTGCACAAATCTGTACTGACCTGCAAACCAGCAAACTAAGTAAATATTACACTTCAGGATATGTGAATTCTCTTTTCAAGTAATGTAAGTTTTGAGAGTCCCAGTAAATGTATTTTTCCTGTAAAAGAAAGGTGCTGCAAACAGCTTCAGTTGGTAAGTTGATCCTGTTCACTAGAAACAGTCACCATGTTGTGCTTCTATGGTGCTGTTGTGCTTAAACCTTTTAAATTATAGTCTGGTGTTCTAAGAGAAGAGATCATGTAACAGAAAACTTGACTGTGCCCCACAAATTATGGATTGCTTGGGATAAGGTAACTTTCATTATGCACAGGATTTAGTTAGAGCTTCTACTTTGACTTACGGTCAACTGCTGTGATGGGAGAAAATACTGGAAATATCCTGTATTGTGCCAGAACTCCTGTTACACTTTCTAAGCCTACTAATGCTTTTTAATAAGAGAAGTGTATTGTTGTGCGAGTAGTGAAGGTGAAAGATTCCGATTAAGGTATGGATGTATGGCAAATACAAAGAAGATGGAAATAAAGGAGATTGTCCAAAATATAAATCACCGTGGACACTAAACGCAGATAATGCTGCCGTTGTGAGTGGCTCAGTTTCATTTCCCAGTATAAAACAAGAGTGGTGTGATCACAGTAAGTATACGCACGTTGGGCAGTATCTTTGCCATGTGCTGTTCTTCTGCAGCTGTTCTAAGGGATGAGGAGACAGAAGCGGCTCAAGCTGTAATGCAATGTAACTCTAAGTTTTGAGATATTCAGAAGATCATAACTGTATATTTGAGTGACTTTCAGTATTGTTAAACTTCAGAATAGTGGAACTGGTAGAATTCAAAATTTGAATGGATTTCTCAATCCATAATTGGCTTGCTTTCTGTGGATAATGCATATAAACCAGGAAGATTGTAATTACAGCCCTGTACACAAGGGCATACATTTGTGAACTTAGCTCACTATAAAAGGAAACCCAAGGTGCTCTGCCTGACTTCGTAACTGCTCCTCTGAATACTGATTTATATGTGAATAACTAAATATATGAGCTGGCACACTAAAGCTGCTCTCATTTTTCTTCAACTCTGATTACTTGCTCTTTGAATTTCAGCAGAGTTGTAGGTCTTAATTGCTAGTTGTCGAGCCACATTAAGTACTACAGCAGATCACTAAACTCGGGGCAACTGCTAGACAGGCTTAATGTGTGCTCTATGTTAAGGATGCAGATAAGTGTCCATACAATAATGATAATTTTACCACTTCTGGAAGTTTAAATTCAGAAGTATTGTAGGTAGCGTGTTTCATAATGCTCTAGTAAGGAATTACATGGCACGAAAACCCATAGTGGTATTTCTTAATTAACATCAACAAAATTATCAACATCTATAACAGCTAGTAAAAAAGAACTTGAGAGTGTTGAACCGCCTTGCTTGCTGGAATTTTTATCTTAGTTTCATCCCCCCTCTCCCTCCCACACCCCAGCTTTGTTTGAAGCTGGTATTTTTCATATCTCTGAGTAGCAACCTGAAACTTCCTTGCTGATTGGCAAACGCAAGTTGTCTGAGATTTATGATGTGCTCCAAGATGTGCTTATGCCAGCGACAGGTGCTTCAGCTTTAAACTCCTAATAGTTCGTATATTTTTTGTAAATTAGAAGGCAAGTAAATGGAATATTGCAGTGGAGAAGATATTAATCATGGTAATGATGTTGAAATCCTTCAGGGAATGTAGTGAGTACAACTGGACTCAAGTTTCAGCGTGGGGGCTCTTATTTTAGAGAATCTGAATGCTAGATTAAGGCACGGCAAGTCAAGAGCTGTAAGGCTTATTGAATTCTGATACATTTTTGTCCTCAAATAGGCCTAGAAAGACCTTTTTATAAAGTGCTACCTAAACCGTTTCGGAATGCTCACAGAGGCAACTAAACAAGCGTGTCTTAACCCAAATGTGAGTTTTCAAATGAAGAGCGAGTTTTTAACGTCGTATGGGAAGCAGCATGGGCTCTGCGATGTTTTCGTGTTACAGAGAATTCCTTAAATAACTCGCTGAAAGGAGGTTCTCTCCGAGTGAAGTTTCTCACTGAGGTTGGGTAGCAAAGCGGTAGTCGGTGAGGCGTGAATTTCCGTGCTCTGGCTGCCCGGTCAGCAGAAACGCCCGGCTGTGGATCGAGCCGTGTGCCTTTGCGGCAGGTGCTACAGCCCGGTGATCTGACTAGACAGAAATTTGCTGTATGTCTGTGATGGCCAATCAAGCCGAGCGCGGTGGGGATTACCTCCGGTGACCCCGGTGAGATTAGAAGGTTGTATGTGAGATGGGCAACTCTGCTGTAGGCAGCTTAAGTGGCAGAATGACACAATTTCCTGGAATAAACACGTGGCTGGGTCAGGCAGCCTCTGCTGAAGAGCTGTGTGATGTCGGTGCTGGTGTGGTTTTTGTCCTTTTGAATCGTACCCTGAATTAAAGCCCGTCCCCTTGCCTGGATAGTAAAAGTTTTAATCAACAGATGAATGTGCAGGTACGTCGCTGACCGAGGCTTCAACTGTTTTAAGGTTTGTGTTTAACCTGCACTTGACCTATTGATTATGCATGTTAAATAAATTCACTGTGAAATAGGGAATCCTGTTATTTACAAAGTGTGATGTGAAGTTAGCCAGGTGAAAAAAACAGAGGATTTTCAGTAGCTGTTTTGTAAATAGAATAGATGTAAAATACAGATTTATTTATTTTTTTTTACATTTTTTTTTTCCCTTCCTTTTTCCTTCCTCCTTCTGAAAATGCAATTTTAACTCCTTGCTGTTGAGGCCAATCTGTCTAGCACAATGGAAGTAATTTATTTTAGCATGTCTCTGACATCTTGCTTGGAGGAAGTTTTTGCATAACCAAGTAATGCCAGCATCTTAAATGCTGATTATTTGCAGCAAGATGACAGTGGTTAGTGCTGGAGTTTTCTGCTCCAGTTCACGTTATTAAAATGTCATAAACAAGTGCTTTTTGTGACTGTTTCCAGCCTCAGTTTTGTTAGTGAAACAGTGACACCTGCTGCTACACTTACAGGAAGGTTGGTTCCTCTGTGAAAAAGAAGAGCTGTTTTGAGGAATTTTTCAGCGGACTGTAAAATCCGAGTTAATGAAGTCCTAAACCAGCAACCTTGTAGATCTCTGTCCTTGTCTTTCCATGAATTGCCAAGCGTACTCTGGGTATTTATTTGAAAGGTAACTTTAAATAAATATTACCTGCATTTTGTTTTTTAAAGTTAACTTGCAGAGTCTAATGCCCAGTAAGGAACAAGTTGGCTCTGCGCACACCAAATTTGAGTGAAGTGCATCTGGGTATTGCAGTTCTTCTGAATGGCTGACTCGATTGACGGAGGTGGCTTGTTTAACCCATTCAAGCCCCTTCTGTGTAAACTCCTGGCAGTAGTTCCCTTTATGTGGCCATATCCGATTCCCCACCCTCTCTTACGTTCCGTAGTTTCTTAGGAAAACATATTTAAGGCAGAATTTAAATTGTAATCATGCATTTTAAATAAACTTACGTGTTTTCAGAGAGGAGGAAGAGAGCTCTATCTTCCTTCTCCCTCTCCCTTCGCCTTTAACTGGAGTCTTGCCTACCTCACCTGCAGCCTCAGGCTTTCTTTTCTCATTCTTCTTGTATGGTGCCTAGTACGGAAGGCTTGGATTTTTCTGTGGCACTCAGATCACCTTCGTACAGCTGCTCTTCAGTGTGAATGGGCAATGTGGATGAAGCTCTAGATGCTTGATGCGGGTTGCTGGCTTTTGAGGCCCGTCAGGAGAATAATTCATTGACCATTTGCTTCATGTAAGGGTTCTGGGAATTTGGGGAGTGGGTTACATGATTTATTTAGTGGCAGCTGACTACTGCTTGTTATTTTAACATGGAGAGGAAGGAATTTGCAGGCGAGCTGTGGACATAGAAATTCAGCAGTGTTGGAAAGCAAGATGTTTTGCCATGTGCAGTTATATCATTGTGGATGGCAAAAAGCAATATTTGGGCTCCTAAATGTATTTACCTAAATGTATTTAACACTAAAACTTAAGGAAATCTTTTCTGTAGCCACATTTGCTAGATCTTTTCTAATACTTGGGTTTTTGTTTGTGTGTTTTTGTTTGGTGGTGGGTTTTTTTTGTTTTGTTTTTTTTTTTTTCTGTACAAGCAGTGTCATTTTTCTAATGTTAGGGCACCTCTAATAGTGAAGCCAGACACCCAATGCCAAGGCTATTTTTGTGTGTGTGAGATAAGGAATAGCAAAAACAATGCCACAATTTTACTTACCTCTTTTAGCGTTTTTTTTAAATTGGATTTGTTTTTCTGGTGGTGTTTTTTTTGGTTTTTTTTTTTTTCAGCTGTAAGGGACCATGCTGGTACCTTAAGTTATAGAAATTTCTTCTATTTGTTCCTGTTTGAAGCAGATTGCATCTTCTGGAAAGTTTAAATTAAATTTATGTACTTTAAGAAATGAGATACCCTTGCACATGGTAGTCATCTGGATTGCTTTGAAAGATAAGGAGCAAGAGTCCCTTAACAGAGGGACTGTTAAAATAGTGTTTTGTGCGTATTTCCTTAGTATAATAACAGGTAATGGTAATTACTTTGTTGTTTGTCAGTGCTTATGTACTTGTAAAACTATCATCTCAATAAAGACTTTAGTCTAATAAATAAATAATTCTAGGCTATAATTTCCCTTCTTTAAATTCACCGGAAACATAAGTCTAAAATTCCTGACCCAATTTTTTGAACAATTATATTTCTTAATTACTAACAACATTTTTGAGAAGATGACTTGGAGTTGGTCATAATGTTCATGCTACAAGATCTGTTTCCAAGTTGCGTGCTATCAGGTTCCACTATTTTAAAATGGACAACGTTAAAAATAAAATTTGAGAGGAGCAACGCTGTTACTACACAAGATGTTGGTCAGATGTCTCTAACCACTTTTAAAACGTAGCTGTTCATTTTTAGTGTGGCAACACAACAGCGCATGTATTTGGCACATGTATGTGTACATCACCACCTCTGTACTCACTTTGCAAAAGAAGCTTGTACCTCCATGGAATTTATAAGGCAAAATACCGTATCTGAAAGGGGCAGCTGACCCGAAGAAACATAAGAGAAAATAAATTGGGAGGTACTGAAGATACACAACTGATAGATAGAAACTGCACGTTCTGTGGCAAAGGGGACTTCTGAAGTCTGGGACATAATGTCTGGAACCTCATGTTCATTATGATTGCAGGGTGCAGATGGGTGTTACAGTTTTTGGCAGAGGTGTTTTACTGTTATGTTGACTGGTGTGCAGTGGCTGCAACTTAAAATATTACCGCGTGGGAGGTAAGGCAGCATCAGTGTTTCTGCTGCTCTGAGTACAAGTTGCTGCACCTTTGTGTGATCAAGTTGTTATAATGCCTAAATCCCATTTCATTTCAGCAGCAAATTGCTCGTCCTTCTCAAGAAGAAAAGGTAGAAGAAAAGGTAGAAGAGGAAAAGGCAGAAAAAGCAGAGAAAAAGGAGGAGGAAAAGAAAGATGAGGAGGAAAAAGATGAGAAGGAGGAATCAAAGTAAGTATATGTATTAAAAACACGTTAATTCACTCTAGATGGCAGTTTTTTTGCAAAGATCAGAACAGGATTCGCATTAGCCTGACAGTGAAATCTGGACTGAAAACTGTTGCTGTTTAGGTTAGGTTTTGTGCATTAAACAATTTTTTTGGACATATCAATTTCTCTGTCTTGGTGAACTAATCAGACTGGTGGAAAAAGCCATGGGATTTTTTTTTTTTTTTGCACATGTAATAATTTTCATATCTTGTTGGTTTGGGTTTTTTTCATATGTTCTATCACAGTATTTGTATTTTCTTTGAAGCTGATAATATCATGTATCTATGTTATTCTCTAGCAACTCTAAATTGTGGGCAGTAAGTGATTTCTGTTTCACTAAAAGACATCTTTTGGGTTTGTGCAGTTTTGTGTGTGGCTTGGGGGTTTGGTGGGGGGGTTGGCTGGTTGGTTTTTACACTTCCATATTCAGGAATATCTGCCCATAATGGCTATCTGAATGTGACTGAATTATACTTTAACTCTTCCCAGAGACAATACCAAAGAAAAGGACAAAACTGAAGTTGCACCAGAGGAAACGGAGGAAAGGGAGCAGGCCACTCCTAGGGGCCGAAAAACTGCCAATAGTCAAGGTCGTCGTAAGGGCAGAATCACCAGGTCGATGACAAATGAAGCTGCACAAGCAAATGCTGCTGCAGCTGCAGCCACTGAAGAACCACCACCACCTCTTCCACCCCCACCAGAACCTTGTGAGTAGCATTTATAGGACACTCGGGGACCCATCTGCTCGTCAGGCTCTTCGCTGACATGAGGCTGTTTGTTGTGCATGCAGTGCACTTTTTCTTTTTAATTACATCTTTATTCTTAGGCCTGCATATAGTTTTGTGGTACAGTCACACAGTCACCAAACTTCACGAGTGTAACTTCATAAATAGTGCATGTGTAATCAGATGACTCTGTTAGAACCATGTAGGGGGAAAAAAGGCAGTTCAACCTTTCTGTGATAACTACATTTTCTCTCTTTGCAGGGTTAATGATGAATCTGTAGAGATCCAAATGCCTTTGCACAGATTGACTTACAGGCTGTAGCTCAAGGGGTTATTGTTAAAGAAGTAGGCCTGATATTTGAGTACTTTAGGGAGTTTCATAATCTGAAATAGATCCTAGCAAGTTGTTTTTGTTGTTCCTGCATTAGATGACAAGAGACTTCTTTAAAATGAAAAGTTACTTTTGTGGCGCATGTATGGTTAGAAAAGACTATGCTATCTCTGGCTGCATTTCTGAAAAGGCTGATAGAATTTGTAGTGGTGCAGAAATACTAGGAAACGGAGTACGTTGTGGCTAGTAAATAATTATCCAGGATGGTGGGGGCAGGGGTGTGTTGTCCCTCCCCCCGGACTTTGCAGTGCTCTGCTGTGGCAAAGGTGTTTGCTCCTAGGTCTTCAACTAGGTAGTTACTGTAGCTGCTATTCTAGAAGTTGCAACAACTCTTTTGTTGCTCAAATATTCTGTATATCCTAAAGAACAGAGTAATTGGGCAAATTAGTTCTTGTTTAACGTAAACTTCAGATTGTGGTAGACATTCTTGTTCAGTTGATATGGTGTTTTTTTGTCAGTGGCCAGACTAAAGGCAATAGTGTGTGGGGGGGGGTTGTGGGGGTTGTTTGGTGGGTTTTTTTGTGGGGGGGGTTTTTTGGTGTTTTTTTTT
>VZTL01023908.1:23646-75328 GCA_013400535.1 Scopus umbretta | reverse complement strand
CCCCACCCCCATTTGTGTGCACTCTCTCTTCACTGGTGAGTCTTCTGGTCTAAGTCCTCAGTTTTGCTTGCCATGTCCAGGTTGGCCTAATAGGACCAGCTGTTACAGGAGAGGTGATCCATCACAGAAGGGACCTGTCCTGGGGATGGAGACTGGGATGGGACACCCGCCTCCTGATCAGCATGTTGAAATTCAGAGAGTCAGAGAGGCAGGGTTATAAATCTGGGAGTCGGTTCCTTAGGGACCTTTCTCAAAGATCAAGGTGTATTCGTCCAGAGCATTTTAAATGAGTGATCATGTTCCCAATGGAAAACAACTCTCTAAAAACTTCCAACCACCCCCAATGGGATTCATAGGCAAGGTAAAAACTTTTGTTCTCTCCCCATTCTCGCACAGAGTGAAATGCAGATGTACAATGCAGCTGAACAGCACACAAGTAAAACAGAGTTTTCTTTACATCAGAAGTACACCTGGGGGACTAATTTCATAAGATACTGCTGAGACAAGGAGCCCAGCAGAGTTAAAACCTCAGCACCTTAAATTCATATATTCATATGGAATAAGATAAATGGCCAAATCCTCCATTTATGTAAGTCGTAATAATTCTCTTAGATGTTGGGTTTGAGATCCTTCCGTATGGACGCCAACTGCTGCTCCAGGTAACAATTACTGAGAGTTAAGGAGAAATTTTCTCTAAATCCATTTTCCAACTTGAGCTTTATTCTGAATTATATTATAATAAGTGACTGAGATGGGACGAGGTAGAAATAACCCATCTGAGCAAGGCCAATAACATGTGTTTCTCCTTGACATTTAGAAGAAACTTTAAAAGCCTGAGGGTGTATCTGTGTTTGAGGGGGAAAATAAAAACGCAGAAAAAAACTCTGCTGAACTTTGCTATGGACCCTTACCAAAGTTGCCTTTATGTTATATCTTGTTACATTTGTGTTTATATTCTCAAATTGTGCAATTATAACCATAGCTAACAATGTTTAGACACATATTCGTACTGAACTGGATAAATCAGAGAGGTTGAAGCATGTCTAGAAGCATGTCTAAATGTTCATCTTTAGGTATCGGTTAATTATGATGATTAAAACATTCAAGGTCATCTGTGGAACTTATTTACAGCACGCTGCTGAAGGCAGCAGCTGCCTGTGCTCTGACCAGGGCAAGGAGTACCAAAGGGAAGAGCTTTTCTTTAACCTGTGTTTCTTTTCAAGATGTAGAAAACCTTGAAGTAAATTAACTTTTTAGAAAGATTGAAAATCCAAAGAATACCACGTGTAACAAATGGGATGAAAACTAGAAGTTCTATAATGTAATGATATATATTTTACAACTCAGTCTGGAATACAGACTTCAGCCTTGGCCTCAAAAATTTTGCAGAATAGGGGGAGAGGTTCATAAATGGCTGACTGGAAACAAAGGATGCAAAAATTCCCATGTCAAGAGATTAAAGAGAATTATTGTCTATCTTCTAAAGGAAAAGAGGCTTATTGAAATATTGGCTAGTCTAGAGAAGGTGTATTAGGAAGTTTCTCATAAAACAAGCCCAAGCGAGTTTACACTTACACTAATGAGTGGCAAATTTTAAACTTAATGCAAAGCACTTCTTCATTAAAATATTATTAAGTGTAGAACTTATTTTCATAACAAGTTGTTGAGACCAAAGCTCATGGAGCTTTAAAAAGGAATTAGCTATTGATCAAGGATATCAAGAATTTTGAAGAAAATTATAGAAGAGTTTTTAAAACTAAGACTTCAGTATTTAAGCGAATAGTCTGACAGGTTGGAAAATGCCATGACTGAGAGAGATTATCTCTACCTACAGGTTTATATGTTGAGATTTTGACTGGTTTATAAACAATAAATTGAGTATAAAAGCTTAGTCTTCTCAAGGCTTTTCCAAACCTCGGAGGGAAAATGTTGGCATCAGATGCTTAGATATTGCTTGTAATATTAGAAATACTTAGTGAAAAAGACCTATGATGAATTTTTCAGAAATGTACTTTTTTTCCAAACATATTATCACAAGTAACAAAGTAGATTCCTTGACTTTAAAATGTTCTGCTATGAAGCATCAACAACAGTAATTGGAATTTTACTGTGCAGTAAGGTACTGTTACTGTTATAGACCTTCTCTTATAAATTGACCTGTAAAAAGATATTCCAATTTTTAGACTACACTGTATTTAGATTTCACGAAACTTACTGAAAGATAAAACACAAACCTGAGAACTTGACAATTTAAATTCTGTTAATTTACTCAGTTAAAATACTATTCCAACAAAAAGAACAAAACATTTAATTTTAAATTATTGGTGATGTGAGGGAGAAAGCAACAAATCTCATGCAGGTAACCACACTGTAAACTAAGGCACATCACAGCATAGCAGTGACGTACAACTTTTATTTATTTAGCCGATAAAATGTACATCTGGTACTAGCCACTTTTCTTTCCTAATGCTATTGCTGAGTTTTCCACAGTGCTGCAAGTATATGAAAAAATGTCTGTCAGTTTGGAGAAACTAATTTTGGAGTAAGGATCCAACAATGTCTTATCTAAATCAATAGAGACTTTAATGTTTTAAAGCTATGATTTTACAGGTAAAGGTAGTTCTATGCAGTTCTTAATCTTCTTCATCTTCTTCACCTTTCTTCTTAACCTAGAGCTGAGTTTAAAAAATAGATTCCTGCTATTATTAGAGCAATATATTGTATAAAGTATGTCTGTTTCAAAATAGTATTTTTAATTAACGACTAAGTGGTTGACATTTTGAAGCAAAGTAGTACTTTTTGCAAAATAACAAGATGCTTTCCTTGAATGCAGATTTCTAAATTAGGATGCAATGTGAAAAAAAAGGATTAAAGTTTCCCTGCACTACTTGTCATCATCCTGTCTGAATTTCAGTATGTCACCCATCAGACACATGGTTCTCCTACTAAAGAAATTTTGCAGCCAGTCCATTTTTGTTTGCAAATGAAAGGCTTACTCTTGACCTTTCAGCATTTACTCTCAACCAGCAGTGCTGAAACTACTCCTGGGTTCTGTAAATATTGTTCCACAGTTAAGTGGGCAACCTGAGCAGATAGATCATCGTGTCCAGGACATGCAAAGTGTCAATGCAAGTGAGAAAGGTAGTTCAGCTCTTCACAATCTTTGTTAATAGTTGTTATACAAAATACCCTACAAAATTTGCATTACTTTAAATAAAATCCCCAGTTCAAGGACTGGAACCATCACTCCACCATTGACAAAAGTTTTTGCCAGAGTGTCTGGGACTTTTCTTGAGCATAGAAATACTTTCAAGCATTTCCTCTTAGCACATCATGACTGACATCATTGTTTTGGAAGGAGGGGAGTGAGGAGGAATGTGGCGTGTCGACGCTTGTGTCCTTGGTCTGACACCAGCCTGAGCTGCAGCCACCTGAGCACAGTGGAGCAGGAAGAGGCTGTGGCCAGAGCTCGTTACAGAGCTGCTAACAACTTTTAATTTTTGCTCAGTTTGCCCAGGGTTTTGGAGCCGACACCTGGCTGTGATGCTGCACATGACGTCAGAGTGAAAGGAAATTGCCTTTGAATAAATATTTGCGCAATACCGCTCAAGCAAAGCAAAGGCTGCGAGAGGGTTGAAATCAATGCAAGAAAGCGCTGCTTGGGAACATAACTACTTAGGCTGAGGGATGAAGCTGGTCCAAAAATTGAATGGGTATGAAGTTGTCATGCATAAATCCAGGCTGAGAGACGAGGATTTCTAACCTTTAGAACAGATGAGTTCTGCAACAGTCTTCAATAGAGAGCTGTGGGGCAAACAACTGAAATGATTTTGACAATGAAGTTTAGTGAGTTTATCAAAAGCATTTGTCCTCAGTGCTAAAGAAATAAACCGAAAGCCTCAGGTCTGTTCCATACAAAAAAAAGTCAAAAAAGAAGATGCAGCTCTTGAGTACAATTCCCTTTCTGCTGTTCCAATGAACACCTTACTGCAAAGCGAAACAAAACCCAATTTCACCCAGGTATTTAGCGCTGGTTTGATTTTATTACCCTGTTTAACAAGTGGCGTATGTGGTCAGCATTAACGAAACAGTTGGCCTGGGTCTAACTCTACATAATGCCCCCTTTCTAGTTACCCATGTTTCTAGGTTTCTTTAAGGTGATTTCTATTGGTTTGCATTTAAGAAGAAAAGTCCTGTTCGGTTTTTTGCAGATGAAGATTTAGTTCATGTTCAACATATTAGAAGTAGCCAGTTCGTTGAGCATCTTATTAAAGCAGTGAAAGGACAATGTAGCGAGGGTCAGTGTAGGCATCCTTGGTGCTGAAGAGGGACTGCAAGAGGAGCTGGGGCCACTCCAGGGTTACCTCAGAAAGGTTTAGGTGGATTTGGTATCCAAAAGAATGAAGAAGATATTTCCATTTACAGAAATAATATGTTTAGGGTTTGCATGCTAATAGTATGTTTATAATATGCTCATAGTAGTTCATCTGTGCAATGAGATTCTAAGCTGTAGCATGACACCTTAATGAGTTGCACTGATTCTGCATTACAAGCAGCAGCAGAAGAGCAGGTCTACCTCTGACCTTGGCAGGGAGTCATCCTTACTTTGGAAGTAATCTTCTGAGGCAGGATCCTGGGATGTAAATAACAGGTAATCTAATATTCTGAATTTCACTACCTTGACCAGGAAAAAGTTATCGGGTCTGACAACAGCTATCACAGTCTGATATAAGTAAATCTCTTATGGGAGATGATAAGTGAATTCTTTGAGAAGCACATGTTTATTTTGAACTATTGATGGGTGTGTTTGGATCCTCTGTTTTCTTGTAGGCTATTGCAGCAGACTTCTGTTCCTTGATTTCAGCTTTTAATAGCTCCCCAGGCAAGAAATGCATTTCCTTTCTCTGAGTGTTTACAGGATGACTTGTTCTATAGATTAGCCAGGCACTGTTGGTCTCATGTTCTACCTATTTTCTAGTACCAAATGAAAAAACAGTTGTACTTTTCTATGACTCATTTGTAACTGGAATAATCCACATTAATGTTCACTGTCGTATTCCTCTCATTTTTTTCTCTGACTTGTAGCATTATGTGGCCCTCTCTTTCTCCTAGAAAGTTCGAAGTCAAATTTTATAACGTGCTCCTTCTTAAAATGTATAGAGATGTGCAGCCATAACTCCAACTTAATTAAGTCTCCTTTTACAGAAATTGTGGATGTTTTGTGAATTTCATCATGACATTGGCACATTTCACCATGTAATTTACAGAGATTTGTAATGATTCATTTGATAGGCATTGTCTGTGGATTTCAGTTCATCAGGGATCAGTTCAACTATAATTATGCAGTAATTATTAAATAACTTATTCACAAATTGCTGTGTCAGTGAAAGCAAATATCAGAGCAGTTGAACAGCATCTAGTTCTTCTAGGCATGTGTTGTATACATACAAGGATTGCAGAGTTGGGGTGCTTACTCTAAACACAGTAGTAATGCGTAGATCAGGCAAGAATATCTATAAATAAGAATAAGATTTTTGTTCTGGAAAGAGTTCTCTATGCCTATATTCCCAGAGCTGCAAGCAGCAGGACAAGACTTTCACCTGGGAAACCCTAGGGGAGATTAAAATGGAGGTCGTTAGGTCAGGAACCCAGATTCCCCCTGGTCAGGGGGAGCATCTTGAAGGGCTGACCCAGGGTGAAATGGACCCTGATTGCACAGGTACTATCTATTGGCTTATATTATCGACTACAAATATTAGCAATTTGGTTAGGTACCTGAAGTCAGTATGAACTCTTTCCCACCAGCTCCATGTGTCCAAGTTGCTGCTCTCTTGTAGCTCAGGCAGATCCCCCTGTTTTCCTGTTTGCTGATAATCAGGATGAGTCGCCTGCTGCTGTGGAGCTTCTCCTTAGCCCAAGGCTGCTCTATGTGCCCATGGGACATGATGGTCCTGGCCCCAGGCCACTGCTCTGAGTCAGAAACGCAGAAATGCAATTCTTGTGTACCAGGACTTGCATCCTTACAGGTGGACTCCCTGTCTGGCCCCAAGTTAACAGTATTTATTCAGAAATTGTGCTCCAGTGAAATGAACTATTCATGTTAGCCAAAGCATAAATGCATGATGCAATTTTAGTACATGTATGGCTGAGCAATACCTCTGACTGCACCAGAATAGTGTAACTGGCATTTCTGCATGCACAGAGCTTTATAAAAAAATTGTCTATATTATATAAGTATAATTTAGTGTGGCAAGATATCTCATGGAAAAACCTGGAAAAAATAGAATTACTCTTGCTGGCTACAGAACACAACATTTTATAGTGTTTCTAGCCCACAAATCTTTTATACAGCCCAGATCAAATGTGCATGTGTCAAAGCAAATGCTGCCAGGCATAGTGATCAAAGGTCTTACATATTGAGGTCAGCTGTCTCTCCTATAGATTGCATATAGCTTCCATTGCATGCCAGAAAAAAACAAGTCTACCTCTTTTCAATATCTGGGTAAGGTGCAGGCAGCCAGCAAACAGATGCATTTTCATATGTCATTTGGTCTTTCTAAGAGAAGCCAAAGTATGGCTTAACGATATACTCCAGCCTTGCACAGAATGAATGAAAACACGCTGGTGCTGGCAGAGGGTTTAACTGGGCTGTAGGGCTGTGTAGGAGAGGAAGGAGTCTCCAGGAAGATTCCCCTGCATCCAGGCTATTTTTATTGGAGTTGTGCGTATCCAGAAGTGGGAGAAAATTAACAAACCCGCCTATTATCATGAACCTGGCAAAAGCGTTTGTTTAAAAAGTATTAGCAGTTTCAGGCATACTCCTGTATACACAGGAAGGAGGCAGTGCCATGGCATGCGTCGTATTGAATCTGTAATGTATATTTTGCCTTATTTACTTCCAGAAATATAGCGACACTTGTGCAGATTTAAAGAATGACCTCTGAGAACACGAATATAATTATTGGGAGTCAAAGCAATGCTAATCATATGTTTCTGAACAGCAAAAATGCTAACAGATTTCTAGATCTACATTATTTATGAGCTTCCTATTTATACATATGAATGAAAGGCCAAGCTAAAAGGATGCAAACTACTTTGCCACTTTTTCTTCATTTTGCTGTGGCCTCAGCAGCTGTAAAAATCATTAAAGCAGCAGTTTTCTCTGGAAAAATCTGAAATAGGAAATAAGGACTAACAAGCAAATATTGTTTATCCTTTATAATACTGTAACTTGGACAACTAAATAAAAACATTATATTTCATGTAACTTTTGTGATATAGACATAATTAAAATGTTGATAGGAAGTAGAAATTCAGTAAGTTTCTCTATTTGCTTCACCCTGGTTTTGCTGCCTAAGGCATGGACAGCACACAGGTGACATGGCACCAGGAAACGGCCAGACTCACGAGCAGCCTCATTAGACCTTTGACTTCAACAGAAGGTCATATTCAGTGTAGCACTCCTGACAACGGAGTTGCCTGGGTTTTTTTATCCGTTTCTGGGTTTTTTATCCGTTTTGCAATTCGGTTATGCAGCGCTATTCTATAAACTTGGTTTAGAAGAGCAACAGGCTGGGAAGTGTTGATTAAGCATTTAGGGATCAATTTCAGAAAACTCTTAAAATGTTCTTTTTTCTCTTTCATGAACAGGGCCACTCCTTTCCCTCCATTCATTTTAATTTAAAAAATGCAATGTATTTTAAGGCTTTGTCTTTTGTGAGAATCTCCGTGACTGGTTGCTCCACGCTGATTGATCATCCCTCGACATTTAGGTGTGCTCTCTCCAAAGCAGAGAGGGTGTGTGTGTGTGTGTGTGTATGACATAAAAGGGACCAAGGCAGATGCTTGTATTTATAGATTGATAGGCAAACCACAACATACAAGTTGGCACGGGTGGTCAGGCAACACAGGGACAGGTTAGATTACAACAGGAAGCTTTCAAAAAAATTTCACTTAACTGACTGTGGTTAAAACAACAGCTTCTTCTTTTCCGTTTTGGCAGACAGTCCGCTGTGGGTCTGGCTGCAGCCACTCATTGAGAAATTGAGATGCTTCAAGTGTGCAGGGGAATGGAATTTCATAAATCATATCCTCAATAGTGCTTTTCTAATAAAAGTTATAGGAAAAAAATTGTAAACCATGTGGAAGACTTCATAAATGCAGGCCCTCAACAGAGACTGCAAATTGGTTGTGCCTTTTATTATGTTTTATTTCTGATAATACTCGACAGTGTCTTGTAACTGGATACACAGCTCTGAGAGAAACACTTTTCGATTTGACATCAAACGAGCCCTATTGATGTATCTTCTTAGAATGCAAAAGTGCTGTCTGAGGTTTTCTTCGTTTACAAAAGTTATTGTTATATTTCATAAACTGCAGTGGGTTTCCTTAGGCTAGAAAGGCAATGCTTTAGAAATCTTTCTCTGCATCCGAAGGGGCCTCAGTTTCTCTGGAAAAAAAACATCCTTATGTGTCTTTACGTAGAGTAAGTAGTGTGTCCCTAATACTGGGGTGGCCGGACCGTTTTGATCCCCGTGGCACTTCAGCAGAAAAGCAGAGCTCCTTGCTGACCAGCAGCTGCTGCTTGCTTTCCCTTCTCTTTAAATCCAGAGCACTCCTCTCTCAGGTGGCATATTTGCTGCTATGCATGTCTTCCACATCCAGAGGTCATTCAGAAAGCTGCAGACAGCCCTACACACCCAGGGCGTGTGTGGGACTCCCC
This sequence comes from Scopus umbretta, assembly GCA_013400535.1. Classification (NCBI taxonomy): domain Eukaryota; kingdom Metazoa; phylum Chordata; class Aves; order Pelecaniformes; family Scopidae; genus Scopus; species Scopus umbretta. The sequence goes on along the minus strand of VZTL01023908.1, from coordinate 66,606 downwards.
ATAGAGCAAAATATTTCTACCTGGTTTTGGAGTTCTTTGCCTTTTCTTGGCTTCTCTCTACACGTAACCTTCACCATCTCCAAACTCGGTAACCGTGTTTTCTTCGCAATTAATGAATTAATACTTTTTGCTATCCTGACATAAGTGAAGCTTTGCGTGGTTTGTTTTACATTTTTCTCTTAGACCTGCTTTGTAGGAGTTTCTTCAGCCACATGTTGTATGGGACTGTTGAAGGCTGCAAGTGCTGAAGGTCCATTCTGAAATCTGTAAATATGTCATTTTTCAAATTTGTTTTATAAATCTGAAAAATTTCATTATTCATTTATTCAAATCTATTTCTGTTCTTTGAAATTTGTTGCACTTTGCTTTTTCATTTTTGAATAGTTTACTGCTTGTTTACTAGCACAAAGAAGTACTAGTGATGGGACCTTAAACCAGTGGGTACATTTTTGTGATACTCAAAAAGTAGACTGCACCATGAATGGGTGCTTTCACCAAAATCCTTTTGCTAAGGATAAATTTCCATTATTTAGTAATTATTTAGTAATTTCCTCAAAATACAGGCGTTCTGTGAAAGGTAAAGCCTTGAGCATATACCAATGTGTTATAGATGTGAAATTGTTGTGATAGTGGGGACAGAAAATGCATACTTTAACTGGGAAGAACATCAAGTGCATGACCTTTATTTTAAATATTATTTTGAATGTTTTTAATGGAAATATAATTTTTTTCTTGTTAGTGGTTCATCCCTGTCATCTTTTAAACCCCGTCAGCAACTAAGCACCACACAGCCGCTCACTTACCCTCCCCCGCCCCAGCGGGATGGGGGAGAGAACCTGGGAAAAAAAAGTAAAACCCATGGGTTGAGATAAAGGCAGTTTAACAGGACAGCAGAGGAAGAGAAAATAATAATGATAATGAAAATAATAATGATAAAAGAATATACAAAACAAGTGATGCACAACGCAATTGCTCGCCACCCGCTGACCGATGCCCAGCCAGGCCCCGAGCAGCAATCGCTGCCCCCCGGCCAACTCCCCCCAGTTTCTATACTGAGCGTGACACCGTATGTTATGGAATAGCCTTTGGGCCAGTTTGGGTCAGCTGGCCTGGCTGTGCCCCCTCCCAGCTTCTTGTGCACCTGGCAGAGCATGGGAAGCTGAAGACTCCTTGCCTAGTGTAAACACTACTGAGCAACAACTAAAAGCATCAGTGTGTTATCAACATCATTCTCATTATTCTCATCCAAAACACAGCACTATAGCAGCTACTAGGAAGAAAATTAACTCTATCCCAGCTGAAACCAGGACAATCCCTCCAACATCCCCCAATTAAATTAAATTTAAACATTTTTTAAGCTATAAAATAGTTCATCCTACATAAAATATGGTTATTCATTCTGGAAATTATTAAAAATTAATTAAATAAAAAAGCTTTAGTAGTCTCCATAGGTTAAAAAAAATGTGTTATTTTAGTATCTTTCTTTGATTTTTCATAAGAAAATCAAATCCCATTAGAATCTTTAGTAAACCATTAAATTCATCTCATTAATTTTTGCGTGCCAACTAAGAACTCATGTGGTCCTCAGGCCTGGTACTCCATAGAAATGGCTTTCAGTGAGTGCTCTTAAAACTTAACTTACATTGGACTTCTTTTAATGGAGGACACTAAAAGTTGTCATTAACGTGGTTTTCTACAGCCTTAAAAATATTTGAATATTTATTGAAAAACTCCTGCTATCAAGCAAAACTAACTACTGTAAGTGTAGAGCAGTGAGGACCGCCGACGGATGGCATGAGTAAACTACTTGGCAATTTCAGTTCTCAGACTTCAAGGTAATAATTATTTATATTTTTTAATGTCTCCTAGACATTGAGTTATTAAATTCTTATCATCCTTTAACAAAAGAACAAACCATTTAAATAAAATAAACCATTACTAGGCAATTAAGGTACAATAACTCAAAGCTGTAGAAGATCTCCAATTGTAATTGCAAAATATTAATGGTAAGTAAAAGATATAGAATAAATTCAGTTCATGTCTCTACCCAATCCACTTACAGTTTCCATCCAAAAGATTTATTATTAATATGTTTTTCCATTTACCATTGTACTCAGTCTCTGGCTTACCTAGGCTTAAAACCTCTATTTCAAAATAAATCATTAATCTTTAACAAAGCTGATAAAGCCCAGGGGAGATTAGATTAAAAAGTCTGGTTAATTATCAAAGGTCATAAATGAAAATAGTTGGGGGGGTAATTAATTAATGTGTTAGTATTTAATTGCCAGTTGTATTTTGGACCAGTTTTTGATTCCTCCAATACATGAGAAGTCTAAATATTATTACAGCAAAATCCAACCATTTTACTGATGCAGACTGAAATGAAACAAGCTTTTTGTGTTCTCCTGTTACAAAATGCTCCCCTTATGATCAGTAAGTGTGCTAGTCTGGTAGCATCATGTTTTGTCACTTTCTCAGATCTGGAAATTGCACTCTCATTAGATAAGATGTCACTGCTATTGAGTAAGCACCTACCCTCCTCCTATAGTAAAATATCTCATAAAGTTGTGCTTTCTTTTACACAGTGTATGTAAATGCCATTCTATAGAAAATATTAATATCTAATCATACCTTTTCAAATAATTTGTATTTATCTTAAGAAAACTCATGGGATTTTAAACCAAATATAAATGGGGAAAAAAACTGTTTAGAGTGTTGACGATTTCTAGACGCGAAATACTAGCAAAAACTAGAATAACATTAGAAAGAAAAAACTAGAATATATGCCAATGCTATGGTATTGTCAAATTAAGTGTTCTTGATTGTGTATCTGACTTAGTCTTTCTAAAAAAATACCGTTGAGCAGAATGGATTTCTATGCTTTTGTGTGTGTCATATCCTAAAAAAAGATTTCAAGAAACATATGTTTTTAGCTAAAGGCAACCTGAATTGGTTCCAGTAGTCACTTCACACTTGAGATCAAAATACCTGAAGAAAGGTAGAAATCAATGTTACAATGTTGAGGGCTACAGGAAACAATTAAAAGATTTCATAGTTTCTGTTTGTCATAGTTGTAAAATAGGTTAGACTTTCTGTCATCCTAATAGTGAAGAATACAATGAATTAAATTATATCTCAGATTTGTATAGCATTGCTTTTTATTCTGAAAAACAGAATTTGGGTGTGGCATGTGGCTTTATTCATAATAAAGAATATTTTTCATTTTTAAAACCTGGTATCCTCCTAACAGTATCAATTGCTCCAACCAAAACAGTTTCATTTCAGACTAGCTGCAGAGTGATAAAATAAGCTATCTTTGTAATAAAAAATTGTTCATAGCTTAACTCAAGACTTCTTCTGTAATGGTCCCAGTGATGGGCCAGTGCTGAGCTTGTGCTGGAAGGGGGCTCCAGAGAACTGGAAAAGAGCATCGTCATTTTTATATTGCTGAAGAATTATCCTTCCCTAATGGATCAAAATGGTCTTTATGGTGTGATTAACATGCACTGCAAGCAACAGACAAAGGTTGGTTCGCTAGCTCCAGCATCAGCAGAAATGTGCTCCCAGATCTGCAGCTGAGGACTGCAGGGAGAAGACAGCTGCCACGCATCTGGACAGAGATGCCGGTAAGTAGGAATAGAACTGCTAAGCCACTTGTCTGTTCCCTGTCTTAATATGGAGCAGTATTGGACTGCTTCTGTGTCGATGAAAGTCTGCATTTTGTGATTTGTGGTTCTTAAAGAACTTGATTTGCAGAGGATATCCTTACAGTCTTCATACACTGGGAAAAAATATATATTATTTTAAATATTATTAATATTGAATTAATTACAATATTTCAAGCCCAACTGTGCTTCAGAAGTGATATCCATAGAGACACTTTGTTTCCTGTTACCTTGAAGGAGACAATTTTTTCAGGGGAAAAAGCATCTCAACAGACTAAGAAATGCCAAGTATTGAGTCCAGTTGCTTGACATGTCTTGTCATTTCAAATTTATTATTAGAAAAATTAGTAAATTTACTGTATAAAATGCAGAGACAGAACCAGCAGATGAAGACTGAGGGGTTTGGCAAGGTACCAGAAGCAGGAAAGTTGTCAAAAGTTCTGTGTATTGTTTATAGTTAATATACAGAAAGCTGACGTGGGGGCACAGGGGAAGGAAGGGGAATGGGAATAATTAATGAACACTCTTCTCTCCTTTGTGCTTGTGCCAGGACAAGGCATGGAAAAAAGAGAGAGGAGAATGAAGACATACATCTGGCATGGTCCCGTGGCATTCCAGATTTCTCCAAACTTCACATTTTTTTGTGTCTTCGCCATTGCCTTTCCCTTCTTGGATTTAATAAATCTTGAACAAAATTCCTACCAGTACGTGAGCTACAGCTTCAAGGGGACTGCATTAGAGACCCTTACCTGTCACCTGGACTGTGACTGTGTTAGTGCTGTGCAAATAATAAATTAACTTGCAACACCAAAGAGGTTTCGGTTACTACATCTTCATTAAACACTGTGAGCAATTTTTGGTTTTACCGATTATCTTTTCAGATAAATTTTGTCTTAAACTTGCAATGTCGGAAAATTTGCAGTATTTGCAAGTGCAGACTGAGATTTTGGTAGTTTTTTCTCTTATTTCCTTCATCAGCAGGCCCCTCTGTACGAGACTGCAATGTTTTGCAACTAGAAGCATCATGCACCAGTTTGAGATCTGTTACATTTCTGAACTCTTTTCACAAACTGCAGTTTAACACTGAAATTGTTCGTGTTACTGAAGTAGTAAATTCCACAGGAGAAACTGTGTTCTGGAAAATACTGATCATACTCTCCTTTGTGAGATGCCACAACAATTATGTTTCAACATAAATACACTGAACTCTGTGTGTGACTCGCTATACTGTGTCCCAAATGGCTGGTGAACTCAAGACTGTGAGCAGTGGACAGGGAAATGTGGCTTCGTTAGCAGTGAAGAGTGACGCAGTCATAAGTGATGAAAAAGGATGTTTGAACTGAAGTATGCCTCTATAAGTAGTAACGCTGCATCTGTCACTATAAGGTCTGTGCATTTTTAAATGGAAAGATAGGAAAAATTTCCAGTACCTATACCATGGGCCATTCTGTGTCTGCTTTTGGTTGCTGGTGGGTTTGGGAGATGGGAACAGGAGGTGGGGTGCTTGCTTGGCGGGTCGGTATGGTTTTTATCTGAGAGTCAGAAGCTCGTAGGCTGGTTTTCTGCAGGCAACAGACTGAAACAGCCTCTTGTTTACTTTTGCTGAGTTTTTCATATTCTCTTGGGAAAAGAAAAGGTTGGTTTATGCTATTAAGATGCTGGGACTGGGAGGATGGCTGGGTCAGTGAATCTAATCCCCTTACACAGCAGGCTGCTCTGTCATGTAATCCCTTCCATAAACTAATCGAGTTTCCTCCTCAAAGGAGTTGGTTTTCCTTTGCACAAGCTCTGATGAGGAGGCAGTGTGAGGACAGCAAGGCTATAAAGGCTACAGACCCACTTCAGATTTCTGAATGCATTTGCTCTTCATTTATACCTATTTGTTCATGTAAACAGTGGCTGATGAATTACTCAGTTCCTTACTCATATATTAGGAAATTTTCTAGGCAAATAATTGCAAGTAATTGGCCCCTAGTAAACTAATAGCCAGATTTTATTTACTTGCTTATATTTGCCTGTCTATATCCTTTAATAGCTCACTCCACCTCATATTTTTCTTGAATGCCATGAAGATGTAGTTGTGTGTGCTTACCCTCCCTGAACATATCTTTAATTCTCAGTCATGCTGTACCTGCTGTCCTCCCCTCCCCATGAATTTACTGTTGTTTTGATAATTTTATGCACAAACGTATTTAAATCCCTCTGACCCGAGTATCCTCAGCTGAATGAATTTTGCTTTAACTTTGGTCTGGCAATTTCCATTTCCATTTTTTTATTCAGAATACAGTCTTTTAAGTTTTTGCTAAAACAGAAGCAAAAAAAAAAAAATGCTTAAATTCTCTATCCTACCTTTGTGAACAGAGGTACCTATGGATCTAAAGAGTGTTTTACAACAGGTTTGCTGTGGTCTCCTTTCCAAGGTGCCAGTCAGCTGGGCATCCGGGCAGCTCTCACTTCACCCCTGCCCAGTTGGGTTTCCCAGACATTGCTTCTTTATGGCCAATTCCTTTTGTTCCTTGGAATTTTCCTATTTATGCTGTGTAGCCTTTCATGGGGTGGTTTCCCATTTTCTTAAGAAGTTTTCTCTGTAAGTTTTTTTTCTGCCTGGGATCAAAAAGGAATTTCTAGATACTATCTCTTTCCTTTTGGTAAAAGGCAACATTAAATGTCCTTGACATTAAACTGCAGCTCCTTGTCTCAGCTGTCTTTAGCAGCTTATATTCTCCAAAGATTTCTCTTTTGAGGATTAGAGCTGTAGTTTCAAGTCTGTGGGGTTTATTCTTCCACTTTATTTAAACTTACTCAACTGCTGATTCTCTAATGCCAGAGTATCTCCAGCACTCAGCTCTAGCATACACTCATCACCACTAACCAAAACTGATTTTAAAACAAGGTTACATTTCATTTCTTCCCACGATGTGTGGTACGGATACCTGCACACCTTATCCCATGTTTCCCCTTCCTTCACCTCCTCAGACTTGGGCTGTTACACCAGGACCTGTAGATGCATTTATCTGTTAAAAAACTCTCTAGTTGTCTCTATCAAAATCTGATTTTGCAGATGAAAAGATTTCCTTATGATGTCTGAAGAAGACTTTTCTCTACCTTTCTCAAAGTAATATTAACCCGCACAGTGTGATTTACCCATGTTATCATCTCTTACTTCTCTATACTCCATCACAATGCCAATGTGGCACACAGCATTCTTCATGGAGTGTTTTCTACCCTGTTCCACCCCTGCTCCAGCCATAGCTGCTGCTCTGCCTTGTGCTGCATTTGGTCACACTTGCCCCCTTCCAGGATGCTTTGCATTGCTTGCAGGCAGTTTTGTTATTTCTCCCTGGCCATGTTCAGTGTCGGGCTGTGATTTGTACACACTTCTCCTGACAAGCATCCCTTAGCGGACTGCTGCTCTCAGCAGCATTCATACTTCTTCCATACACTTAATCCATCTGCTATCAAATACTTTATTTGTTGTCCTGTCTATGTTTACTTTGTTTTCTTTCTCCTCCTACACACAGTTGCAAAGATCTCTTGAGGTTCTCCCAGTCATCCCGAAGCATTCACTGTATGATCAGTAGGGTATTTGTAAAGAGAGCTGAACCTTAAAAGGCAGTAAAGAGTGCGTTTGTACACACGTTAGAAAAAAATAAACCATCTTCTTTCATCAGCATTTCCCACAGTGTGCTACTCTGTTTTGGCTGAATGTTCTTGCCCATCTTCCCAGAGGAGTCTGGGTTCCTGGAGGGGCTGAGCTCTGCCTCCACGGCACAGTCCCTGCAGAAGCCCTGCTTGAGCATCCCTGGAGCCTTGTAGCACAGGAGAGATGCCCACCATGAGTTTTGACCTTCTTGCTTGCGTGTCCACTGGGTGTTTGAGGTTAGTGGTAGGAATTTGCCCAATTATTCCAAACTGGCAAGCTGCAGTCAGTCTGCAAGTGCAGCCACAGGACTGAAAAGCAGGCAGCCTTCCCAACCTGGCAGTAAGGACAAAGACAAGTGCAGACTGGCAAGTAATATTAAGAGGTTTGGGGCATTAGCACATTTAGACCTTGACATAAATTACCACTTTTCGGTGTATCTTAAGCAGCCAGTGATGCTATGCCATTATTCCTATGTCCAGGATGCTCCTGTTTCTATCTCTTTGGTCCCAGCTTGAATTAAAGCTTGAATCTGCTTTAAAATAACAAGATGCTGTTGGCTTATGCCTGCCTTACCAGTACAGGCAATTCTGAATATAACAGCAAGGATCCTGCAGGCAGCAATTCAGACAGCACCAAGTCTGTAAAGGGCAAACTAGGAGGTGGTGTGAATACATCGCTTTTCCTCTGGTTTATGAAACAAATCTAAAAAGCTCTGCTTGAGGAGAATTCTCCACTGAAGTCACAGAAATGGCACAGAATATCACAAAAAACTTTCATGGTTTTTTTTCACAGCCATCCTTGAAAATTTGAGCAGTCTTAGTATTGTAGGATTGGGATCCCAGCAAAATGAAGTACAGATACTACCACTCTTTTCTACACATCCCTGCCTCCCAGTGTTACCAAGAAGTCATTAATATATTTTAATTTTAATGAACCAGCCTAGCATGCTTATAGGGAAACCAGCTGGTTTTGTTTTCTCTCTATAGACCTGAACAATTTCATGAATAAAGATTTGCAAAGAGTTTTAGAACTCAAAACTAGAAATATTTCCATCTCTCTAATTCCTTGATCTAATAATGTATTTAAAAAATGAGATTTTTGCAAGAATAATACATGATATTACTGCCTTCACTTTCAGCTTCAGTTATGCTACCATTCTGTGACTTTATGCTACCATGAGCACCTACAATTAAGTCTAGATCCAATGTTTCCAAAAGAGGCACAATCCTAGTAAAATTCCCTGCTGGTTTGGGTATAGCATTTTGCCTTTTAATGAAAAATTGTACTCATTGAGTATGTTAATTTACATGATGGTTGCAAAGAATGTTGTTACTCTGCAGCAAGAGGAACGTTTTCCTTTACAGGAAGCCAGAGCAACAAGAAGGATTGACTCCTAAGTTCACAAGACAAAGATCCCATTAGTTTAGGGTAGCCAGGAAAATAACTTTTGCCATCATTGTACAATGCATTTGAAGCAAAGGTGATAATTATACATGAGAAGCAGGATGTAATTTCTCAGAACATGAAGATTTGGAAGAAATTAAAGACATCTAAATCAAATTATAAAACTTATAAAACAGTCATTAGAATGCAAAATGGAGGAATTCTTGATAATTCTTTGTTTTTTCTGAGTCTCTTGTATTAACACCATTTCCTTTTCTCCTGCTAAAATCATGTTTTCTCTATGCAGGAGTAAAACCTTATTTCACAGAGGACATGTTTTTTCTAGACAGCTGGAAAAATTTTGTCATATTCCATTTCCCTTTTTCCTCATTTTAAGCTCCTTGGCTGGAGACATTCCCTGACAGCCATACAGTGCTGCCCTGCAGTAGGCTCTACCCCAGCAAGCTCTCACAGGTTCCTGATGCAATGAGATGTCAGCCAGGACCTTCACTGTGCCTCTCTCCTAAAAAAGTGGAATCAGTGTCTTAAGCAAATTGATTCAAAACCCACAAATACCTCACTATGGCTATTGCACAGTTTCCTCATCCATGCCAATGTAACAAAGCCTATTTTTTTTTTAAATTAGGTACTGCTGAAATCAATTTAGTTCATCAGTCTTCATTGTATAGTCATTATTTCTCTAGCTTTCCGTAATTTTGCTTTATGTCTGTGAAATATACTGGGAAAAACACCTGTTTGCACCACAGACAGTTAAGCAGAAACTTTCCTCTGAAGCACAGCACAAACCCCAGAAATATCCTCTACCATAATTTATGTCCTTCACTGACTTTGTATCAGCCTTGCTGGAAACAGCCAGCTCCTGCTGCAGCCCAGCACCTGAACACCACAGCAGGCTGTCAAAAGTGCATGCCCCCTGGGATGCTCCCAGCCAAAGCAGGGTCAAGAGCACCCTCATCTCCACCTTTCTTTCCCACTGCCCCAATTGCCATGGTGGGAACCTGTGAGGGACATCTGAGAACTGACTGACAGGCCTGTCTGTCTACAGGTCTTCCTCTCTCCATTGCCACATAGGTAAACTGCCCCTCTACAGGCCTAGGAAGCCTCGATACTAGACTTTAAACCCTTTTCTTGTTAAAGACTGCTCAAGATGTCACCAACCTTCATGGATCTTAAATTTCAAAGAAAATTGAAAAGTTGGGGTAATACAGTCGAAATTCCATTTTGTATTACAAGTGTGATTTGAATTTACCAGCGACAATGATGTATTTGTCAAGATGTCAAATAAATATTTTTAAGATTGGTAACATTCATCTGTATTAGCAGAATTCTTAGCATTAGTAATTTGGTAAAGAAACTTCATAACGTTTTGTTTGGGAAAATGTTTGTCTGCATCATATTAACCTGAAAAGTAATTGTAGATGAAAAAATGCAAAATTGGATGCGAGTGGAGACTGTGTTCAGATATTACCTGCACATCCATTGTTGTCAACTCCCTCACATTTTTTTTCATTAGTTTCTTGTTACAGTCAAGATATGGTCAATGATCTTTTGAGCTTGGTAATTTTGTTAAATCTTTTTTATTAAGAGTATTGAATTGCTACATTGAGGTGGTAGCTTGCTTCTGTGCAAGATTGATTGGGACTGGTATTTTGTTTTTGCATAACACTATTCAAAGCTAATAAAAAGGCACAGAATAATGAATTTTAAAGTAAAATTATAATGAAAACCACAGGTGATTTTTTCATTAGACTGATTTTTTTCTTTTGTTTGTACTGGTTGCCCCAGGTGAAGTAAACATCTTCAAAATGTGTTTGATGTTTTTGATAAATGTTTTCTTCTGGAAAGACTTCAATAATTAAAAAGACATACATTTTTAAAAGTTCACTAAAGTACAAAACTATTACTTAAAATCATTATTTGTTCAGAATTGTTACCTTGACTTATATTCATCATCAGAAACTACTTTCAATGAAGTGAGCAAAAACCCCTTTTTCTAGGCAGGTTTCGGTAATTCTCAGAAGTGTTTTTGACCTTGAGGACTCCAAGGGTGGCTTTGCCAAGGTGGCAGGCAAACATATTTGCATATTCAGAGTGTGACAGTCCTGATGTTGTATACTGCTGACACATGAATGACATAGCTGGGAAAAGAAAGACACTGTTCATAGGCACAGAAGTCTGGTCGACTGCATGTTTGTCACAGGCCTGTGATGGCCAGCCCAATCTTTAAATAAAATTGTCGTGTCTGTTGCATGACTGTTTTCTGTCTCATTCTGTATTTGTCTTCCATGTGTGATTAACTCCCAAATGTTCTCTTTTTTTTTCCTTTTCCCTTTTTGTAGAAATTATTGAGCCTACTACCTCTAGTCCTGTCTCAAGCCCAGGTCAGTATCCACATACATTCACGAAGTATGTTTGGGTACTTTTTCTCAGGGACTCATGACTGATGCATTGCCATATCAATAACTGGAATTGATAACGGGCAGCTTTGTTGTGGTAGTGCTGGACTGTCTCCTTCCCGTCTTTGTGCATTCATTGGTTTGTCTTCCCTCCAGGCGTCATATGTTATCCTCTTCTTAAATTTCCCCTTCTGAGAAAACCCCTCTGCACATCTCTGGTTTTCTCCCATTCATTCTCTGCCCCAGGCTGATTCAGTGGATGTACACAGGGCAATGCAGCCGCATGGTGTAATTACTGTTTTTTCTCTTTGTGATGACTTGACTCTTCTCTCTTGCCACTGTAAACATGAATGTTGGTTTGAGGCTTACAAATTTCTTGCTGTCTCATCACTGAGGGACCCATAAGATGTACCTAAGACCCCGTTGTGAGGTCCTCCTCATTTTAGGGTGCCAGAAGGTATTCCTGGAAAGCTGAAAATCCTGCCCCTGTGCTTGGCAGGTAGTAAGAAGTCCTGACCATTCATGGTGATTTCTCATTTTCTCGAGGGTTTCCCATTGCTGCTCCCCAGCAGGACACCCTCAGTGGAGCTGGTCAGCCTGGAACAGGCTATCAAACAGGGACTGCCCTGCCCAGACCTTGTTAAAAGATGGCTTTAGGGAAGCCTGTATCAATATTCCCAACCACTCTCCAAAGGGTTTGAAAGGGGTCAGTCATGAGTCTCATGTACTCTGCTTTAGCTCCCATCGCTCCACATTAAACACCTGCCCCTTCCCTGGGATGCAGTTACAGCGTCAGACCCAACAGGTTGAAATTATTTCCATGTGCATAATATGGTAAGATGTGCAATGCTCAGATCTCCTCCAAGGAGAGTCTCGGAAGCATTATCATGATCATGTGGGAAGCAAACACAAGTAGAATTTTCCTCTTTATTTCCAAATGAAGATAAAAGAACTAGAAAGATTATGCCAGAAAGCCATAGCAATTGAGGTAATCTACTCCCCAGTTAAAAATGCAGATTAAACAGAGAGTTACAAAAGAAAAAGTACACAGCAGACTGATCCACCCACCTTAAAACTTACAGGAGTAGAAAGATAAGTGTATAAATCTTCGGTGCTTTTAATTAAAGGGCTTAGGAAGGGCAATCTCTAGTGTACTCTGTGGAGATGCTTGCTGTGCACAGACGCTGCCTGTCTGCCTTCCCGTGTGCCCTTCTTCAGCACTGAGTTTTCCAAGGGACTCTGTCTCTTTTATGTGCATAGAATCTACTGTGTCTGCAGTGCAAAGCTGTTCACAAAAGCATCTGAGCAATTTACACATGAACTCCATTCATCACAAAATCCAGCAGCAGAAGGAGTAGGATGGGAGGGATGGACTTCACCTGCAAAAAGCTAATAGTATTTGTAATAAAAGTTCCTATCCTCATGATTTTTCACAGTTGCTTTGGACTACCAAGCAGTTGAAAATAAGCTAAGAAATTATTTTTATAGCTAACAGAAGGCAGAAAGAAGAAAAGAGTCACAGGTGAGATGGTAATCGGGCAAAGTAGTGACAGAACCTCAGTCTATGTGTCGTTTAACACTGGCTTTTGTAATTGGTTGAAAAGTCCCCTTATCCTGATGCTATTCCAAGCTCTGTTCAAGGAATGATGGTTTATGCTGTATGTTTACAGTTGGAGTAGACTCTAGTAACATTTTGGGTTTTAATCTCCATAGGTGAGCACTACAACACAGAAGCACAGTCTTTTCTCACTTTAAAAATCTGATGTTCAAGTAATATAGATTCAAGTTGTGTCTGAATTCTTGCTGTCTACAGAAATTTATGACAAATGAGCAAAAACATATGTATTTTGGGGGAGCAGGATGGAGATGGGGAAATGGAAATTAATAGCATCATTTTATAACTATCCCTGCCTAAATAATGAGAGCACAGTGTTAAATAGAGAGGTCTTTTTCCAAAGTACAGTATGAAATTGAGAATATGAAAGCCTTTCAGAACAACAGAGGAAAAATTTAGAAGATCCTAAAGTTGCAATAGATATGATACCACATGAGCCAATCCAACTTTAAATGACTGAAGAAAGGAATCTGAGGTCAGTTTGCAGATGAAAAACATCATCTGTTCCCCTGAAAGACACCAGAAAGGTTTGGGGTTTTTTTAAAGAAAATGGATAAAAATGTAGGATTGAGTCCTTTCTCCTGGAAACCAGCACTGGTGTCAGCAGTGGCATTGCCATTGAAATGTTCTGTTTATTTTACATAATTAAATAATGCTGTGACAGTCCCTTTACTTCTCTAATTTTAGTCTGGTAAATAGCTGGATAATACCATCACTATTGCTATGAAGTTATACAGCTGCAGAGGCAATTAAAAAGTTTCCAGAATGTCAGACACCAAGCCCCTCATGTGCTGCAGTATCAGCAGAGAAGACAGTAGGTTGGGCTGGGAGATCGTGACAGAAAACGTGGTTTATTTGTCTGCTTTTGACAGTAAAATAAGATTTGTGAGTTTTTTCAAAGTCAGCCCAGAAGGTTTTAGCCAGCAGCACCCGTTGGATCTCTGTCCATCTGCCCTGCTTTCCCTCATGCAGTGACAGGAATACAAAATGTGGATAAACCTGTAGAAATTCATTTTTCCTCATGTCTTGCATCAGTCAGAATACAAAGCATCAGCCTACTTCTTACTTAATCTAGGCTTTGCAGCTAGCTGGTTAATTACTACTGTCATTTGCAACTTCACTTCATTGCAGCTTTAATGGAGGTTTTTCCTGGAGAAGGTTTTGCTGCTGGAAGGAGACAGATCCTCCTCCAGTGTTTCAATAACGAGCCAAAGGTTCTGAAAAAAACCAAAACTGAGTCAATATTTAACTGCAGATAGATGAGGGAGAACTGCAAGCCAAGGATCTCCCATAAATCAAGGTAAATGACTGATGGGATGTTCAACATTATCATCATTGGTAGAGGTTTCCAGGATCTTTCTTAGAGCCCAAACTAGAAACTTACTTTTTGTAGAAAGTGAAGAATCTGTAGTAATCCTGAAGATCTTGAAACCACCTTCTGTTGAGATTTTAGTCCAACTCTGAATATACAGTAATTATCCTATTCTTAAAACATCTTTGAAAAATATTTTTCATTGTTATTAATGTGTATGAGTATATGTGTATGTATTTTTGTATATGGAAGGAGTAGTGTAAAAGGAAAATGTCACCAGCATCTTAAGATGCTTAAACCTGGAGTCGCTACTGCCTCTGATTTCTACAGGTCACTTTTGTGCAAACTCTGTCATCATTGAAATTGGTACATACAAAAGACCTTTCCTCTCACCAATTTTCTTTCTCATATTCAGTAGAATTATTCCAATCTATTGTTTTGACCTTCTATTGTTAAAAATTGTTTATAAGATGCACGCATAAAATTTCAGCACAGAAGATTTGTGACATTTCCTAGATGTTCATAAACCACATGACAACATCCCCAAAATGTCCTTCAATGATTACCTACAAAAAACGTCCCAATTAAAAGAAAAAAAATCTTAAAGATTCCTTACAGTTCCAAACAATAGGTGACAAACCTTTTAAAATACTTACAGCTAACGCAAAACCAACACTGTGCTTGAAAGCCATAACAATATACTTGTGCATTCCTCTGCTGGAGCCCCTTTTTACATTTGGGAGTTTACTTTCTCAATTTTAAGTGACAACACTTAAAGCATGTAGAATTAGCTGGAAAAGTTAAAAAACTGGGGCCACAGTTGGTACCTATTTTGTAAGCCATTGCCAGGAGCTGTAGTTACTTACAAATCTTTCATCCTTTAGCGTAATTAGTTCACAGGTGGTCTCTTGAAAAGCCTTTGAAGATGCTGCTGAATTCTTAATGCTGACTAAATAAGTAACAGTGACAGGTCAGAGAGAATAACTGAGGAATCTTCTTTAATTAATGATTTCACATGTTATAAAAATTGGAGTTGGAGAGAGAAGGACTTCAACTTACTTAATTTTCTCAGGAACAAAAGCATATGTTTAAATGAGCACTCTGGGCAGGTTGGACAACTCCTTGAACTTCAGTTACTTCTCCCTAATGTGCTTTACTGCATATCTAGTATGTTTTAATGTGCTAGAATACAAAGGAATACCTAATCTCAAGCAGACTCTATTTGTTTCATACAAAACATGCCAAACCCCCATTTTTTTCTCTTCTTATGCAGTTTCAATTCCTATTTTAATCAATAAATTATCTGTGTAAGGAAAATCTACAGGATTGGACTCTGAACCTCAGAATTTATGTCATTCTTTCTTGCCATTAATTTTGTATTTATGTGTTGAAAGCACCAGGTATCTTAAACTAGGGATTTTTGCATGTAGGCAGGAGACACATTGGTACAGCAAATCCTGGAGCAGAAGTGAACCCTGAGGCACAAGAGAATGATCAGCCTTGAGAAACAGCTGGTCGTTCATCTTCATCAGCCAACACTCAAAATATTTTCTTTCTCTTCCCAGTTTGTGGAATTTCTTCCAAAAACTAAACAAGTATGAAAAGATGATCAAAATCTAGGATAACAGATCCTGGGTCATTACAAGTGTAACTTCTAAAATACATTAAAAACAGATGTCTGTTTGTTCAAAGAGCTTTTGACTCTCAGTGGCCACTTCACTGCCTCCCAAATAATCCCATCCTGGAAAGGAAGGCAGGGTCTCCCAGACTGCCCTCTATCTCCTCCATCTGATGATTGAATCACCTTCCAACACCCAGCAGAATTCCATAGGTTCTTTTGTCCCAGTTGACAGACGTAAAAGCATACATAAGATTGCTAAGACTTGCTATGGGTACGTAAGCATCAAACAGGTAAACAATCTTTAAAGAAAAAAAAGATCAATATATCAATCTTCTTTGTTAATTATTTTAAAGCTTTACGTTCATAATGCCTTATGGACATTTCTGTTGCATTTCAGAACTCCAGGTAGATGTGAAATTCCAGCACAGAATATTTTTCTGCTGGAAAAATATCATTTATATATTCACCCAGCATTATGCATCTGCACATTTTATCCAGTATGTAATGTGTTACTGTAAGAACAGGCAGCAGAGCAATGCAGGTTCTTAAGCCAGGAATGCTTAGAATTATATACCAGCTCCACTATGGGAAGTAACTGCCTTTAGCGTATTATATTCATCTGCTGTTACAAACAGGTGAACTTTATGTTTCTAAATCATTCTGTGAAAGCCACATCCTCAAAGTAAAAACTGTGGAATTAGGTAAATGTTTCTGTTTAAGTAAAATGCGTGTTTCAAATAACCCACAGTGTGTGCTGAGTTACATTCTGTAATATTTAAAGACTGCATCATTTCAGAAGACTGTTTGAACACAGTAAATCATAAGTATATTATTCACTACTTGCTGAATAGATGCGTCATTTAATATCAAGAGCTACTTTCTATCAGCTGAAAAATAGGATTAGAAATAGGTCATTTTTAGTCCATTGATTCCTTCTCTCTAAACCAGTATGTAAAATGCAAGAATACTTTTTTCTGATACTGTATTGCCTACGTGCCTTCTGTCAGGGGGGATTTCAATATTAATGGGGTTTTCCACAAATCTGAGAAGCTCACTTAAGAGGAGAAGCTGCTCTGACACTCACTGATTCTTTTAACCAACAAAATCCAGGGTTTCATATAGAAATGAGAATGCCTAAATATTTCGGAATATAATACCTTGATCAGTTTGCTGAAATGTCACATTTTAACCAAGAAGTTCTCTTGAGAAATGCCAGGAAAGCAATGCAGGAATATCTGTGAAATAATTTCCATCATTTATGAAAAGGTTAGGAGATGTGGAAGGTGGACAGAGATGCTCAGCTTACTAGCTGTTGCTGCTTCAGTCTTGACCCGTTCTCCTGCCTGAGTATTTCTGATGCTGAGTAATGAGCCGCGTCTCGCAGACTTGGTTGGCAGTCTGAGCCCAAGGCTTTTCTGCGTTTCTGGGGCACGCTCACCGCTGTACATGATTCCTAGGCTCCAAGGGATCGGTGTTGTTGGCGTTTATCGTTAGTGGTTTATCATGATATGTAGTCCATTATGGTATTGTAAATTATATAAGTATACACTGCATAGGATCTACAGCATGGGAACCAGCACACGTGAGACACGGGGAAAGCACTTTTCAGCACAGCACTAAAGTCCCACAGTTAATGTTATCTTAGAAAGATAGATATCGGTTTTTATAGCTCTGGCATCTGTTTATTAAATATCAATATAGATAAAATGTGTGACCATTTCAGTCCACATCCTGGAGACGTCTCCCCACCTCAGTCACACATTGGTACCCGACGCCGTACAGGCAGCGGAGGAAGCCTGGCAGGGGATGGACTCCCAGGACAATGCAGAGGTGCACAGGCTGGAAATGTCTGCTCTGAAGGCAGGCTGGGAGCAGCGATCCATATATCTAAATTTTGTTCTTCATCTACAGACATGATTTAGGCCTATGCTCCCAAAGTATGCCAGGAAATCAGATGTTTGCGTATCTAGTTTGTAACACAGTAAGTGTGCCTCCATTCAGGTTAATCTGAAATGTGACCAAAGCCATGAATTATTGTGCTCTTGCAGCACTGTAGCATGTCATGTATGCAGGCAGCAATGCCACTCTGCAGTCCTGCACCAGCTCTGAAAGGGCGAGAAAAATGCACAGTGCAAATCTTCCAGCTTGCAACACTGCAAGACATGGTAAAGCTGTTCTAAAAGACCATGTATATAAGGACAAGTTCTGCCTGGGAAAAGAGAAGCGGGAGATTCCAGAATGTGATTCATTAGCAAAAAGAGAGCAGTCTTTGTTTTTATTTATCACATAAGGGTATGTTTTATTTGCAGGTTTTATCAGCCAGAATTGGCTGACTACATAATTCTTACAGGAATAAATATGCATGTATCCATCTAGATGAGATGTGTAGCCATGTGCAGAAATTTAAAATGTATATATAACTGCGTATCTATAACTTCAGAGAGGGTCCCAACTCTTCACAGAATATAAAAGAGCCTAGAGCTACAGCTGGTTGGAAAGGATCTGACAAACTTGGGTTGTTAAGGGAGGGAAGGCTTGGGGGAATAGGGGACTTGTCAGAAAATGTCTATTTGAAATCTCCATGAATATGTCAGTTTTAAAGAAATTCAAATAAAAGCTTGTTGAGTTTTGAGTGGAAAAAAATACTGGCTTCCTTCCAGGCTACCCGTCTCATTCCAGGCAACACTTCTTTTCTTGTCTTTTCACTGTCTGAATTTCTCACCAAATGGAAATTTCAGTTTCTTGCCAGCTGTATCTAGAGTATCTATGCAACATGGACATTTTGATGCAGTTGCCAGCAGTATCTCCAGCTAGGGATGAAAACCAACATCCAGAGATAATACAGGATTAGCCATTTCCTTATTCTGAACCTAATGTTTAAAGGCGTATCTTTGCATCTTTATCTTTCCTTACTAAATATCAATCACAAGGCTCAGCCTAACAAACCAGTTTTTAAACTGGTTTTGGTCCCCCTTTAAACTTTCCAGATGAGCTCTTAAGCATGCTATCAAGAAAGACTTTGTGATGCTTTTTCTTCCAATAGCCCCTTCTGTGTTAAAGAAAATAGAAAAAACATGGCAGCTGGGCCAAGCCTATGTCTTTCAAAGAGTGTGGTCATAAAAGGTTTACACAGCAGATCTGAACAATTAAACAAATACTAGTTTATCACGAGTTGTCACTGCTCCCAGGAGCAGTGCTGTCTTGGTTTTATCCTGGTTTTGTGCAGGACTATGGTTTTCATTAAGGTGAAAGTTTTGCAAAATATTTTACCATTTTCAGCTGCTGAGTCAGACATTTTCGTAAGAAAAAGCTGTTGGCATTAGGCAGCAGAAGACTAACCCCATGAATGAGTGGAGTCTGCTCCCTTCCACCCACCCACCTCCCTATTGTACCACGTTGTGATAGGTGACATTGGGTGATGCTGGGATATTCAGTGATGCCTGTCATTCCAAACATCGTGATGAAATGATTGACCTTGACAACTTTTATACGTCCTTCTTCTCATTTTCAGGTACATGACTCAGCTTACATTTCTCTCTCAATCATATTCCACAATGGCAGGGATGCATCTCTGACTTTGAAAAAAAAATTGATAGAACTTATCCTTCTTAATATCTCTGATTGCAACAGAAATGATTGCCTACCATTCAGCCTCCTTACTCAACAAGCACAGTATATAAAACTACACTGAATGAGTTTTCTGGCAAACCGAGGCAATTCAGAGAACAACTCAGTTTTGAAAGCTCAAGAGCATGTTCACTTGAATGAACGGGGTATGGATTTTATAATAGGAAAACAGCCAGTAATTTGAATAGTCTGCAGTAAATTGTCAAAGCAAAGCACTCTGGTTATAGAGACATTTCAGGAATAAGCAATGCCTGCGATGTTTGTAAGGTTTCCATACCTGCAGTCTCCTATGTCCTCCCCCTGCCCCCGCAACGCACGGTCCCATTTAGTGTTTCATTTTAAATGAAGAAGGAGCTGCATTTTACAAAAAGGTAGAAATCCTCAGCCTATTAAATGCAGATTATCATTATCCGGGTCTCATTCAGTTATTCGGAAAGTTCCTTTTGTAGAAACTTGAAGGATTTTAGTAGTTAAGGGTTATACGCAGTACGAACTAGGAAAAAATTTAATTGTTTTTGGAGCAAAATGTATCTTTCTCCCACATGTCTCAAAGACTATCAGAGGTGGTTTTAAAGGCATGCAAGTCCATCTCTGTCTTCCCAAAAGCACAGCTCTTTAGACAGGCATGACGTGGGATATACACCCAAAACAAAGCACCCTTAATTCCCAGAGAAGTTAGAAAAAAGGGAAAGGTTTCATCCGACTGTCAAACTTTACCTACTATCCAGAGGGGATATATATCATTTCCCCTTCTGTTACTATTTTTTTTATGAATATGACATCCATAACTACTTTGAAAGTTGCTAACATTCCTGCCAAGTGCCACGTACTGTTTTCTGTCTTGTCTTTCTAAATCCTGATTTTGAGCCAAAATCAATGGCAGAAAGAAATTGCCCATTGCCTGGCTGAGAAACATTTCTGACAGTCTGTGTGTGCTGCTTTCTCATGAATAGAGGGACATGCACGATGTCGAGTTTATCTGATTGCAACCCACAAACATAGTGCTATGCTAAGAAGAGCTGAGCCACAGCTCCCCTACAAGGTGATCATTGAGAATCCGAAAGAACCTTTTTTAGGTGCACTTTGTTTTCTGTTTCAAAGTGCATTTTGATGGTGAATGTAGTATATTTCTACTGAACAGACCAAATTCCTGACTTCACAAGGGTGTTGAGGAAAGGGAGAGAAAATAACATGCAGAAGAGACTTTTTGCAGCTGTCTTCAGCCACCTGACAACTCAGTAACTGGCAGCAGGGTCAGTACACAATTCCAGTCGAGAGGCCCTTTGCAGCATAGACTCACACAGCAGAGTGAAGAGCTCAAGCATCTTCTCTGAATGGTCTCACTGGCCTTCTTGCACATATTGCTTAGGAAATACATCTATAGAAGTTAAGTCATTTTTCAACAGCACGTTTCCTTGCAGCTGCATTGTGTCTCCTCCCATCAGCATTAGCACTCCTCTCCAAGCAAGGGATGGAGAGAGCACGGTGACACTAAGCATCTGCAGAGCAGAAGGTGTTCAAAAGGTGCAGCTAGCAGGAAAGCCATCCTGAGGATAATGCACTCCACACACTCATCCCCTACCGTTAATCAGCATTAATTGGGACGTGGCCTCCCACAGAGGCACCAATGCTTTTTTTTTCTTTTTTTTTTTTGCAATCTCCACCAAAATATTGCACTAATTGATAGAGATTTTCAAAGCCATGAGTCTTAACAGGAGTTTCATGCCTAAAGCTCCCAGTCAGCTTTGAAAAATCTCAACTGTTGGTTTTTTTTCTCTTTTGCGTAATAACATATGCAAAGCTGATCCATAATGTCTCCAAAATCCTCTGGATTAAGCTGAAAAGCGGGTGGGGAAGGCTGGTGCATGAAAAGCCTCCTGATGCAAAATCCTCCACCAGCAGTAAAAGCTGCAGAGGAGAAGCAGCATCAGCCAGAGAGAGTGGGGGGCTCTGCAAAAGGGCACCCACCAGCCCCACAGTTCGGGGAGCCCCAGCAGAAAGCCAAGCCAAAGCCACTCTGGAGGTGAGGGGTTTCATTCCACCTTGCACATGCAGGGGGTAGCTGCAAAAGCTCAGAGTCCTCCCAACATCCACGCCACCTCCTGCTGCAATCCTTCATCAGAAAAGCTTCAAATAATTCATCATAGGGAACAGTGAATAAAGATAAATTGAATGGCATATTCTAACACGAAACCCTTGGTTAAAGGGTAGAAATCTGAAAGTACTTTGACAAAAAGAAAATCTGCACATTAATGACAAGTAACAAATACTTGATTAGATTATACGCGCTTTCTGTATATTTTGTGGATGGACTCTACATGGCATTCGTTAAATTCTCTTAGCTCACAAATGGTGGTCACCAGAATTAAAGCAACAGCTTTAAAGCAACAGCTGGTGTCCCTGCACAAGCAAGAGGCCCACTGCCTCAAAGGATTTAACCTTGTCACAGATCGAGGAGGATGTATATGAAATTCATATGCTTACATCAGCGTTGTATAACATGCACATGCAGAAGACCTATTTAAATTCTTTGAAATGGGGACCCCATAGCTAGTTACA
This sequence comes from Scopus umbretta, assembly GCA_013400535.1. Classification (NCBI taxonomy): domain Eukaryota; kingdom Metazoa; phylum Chordata; class Aves; order Pelecaniformes; family Scopidae; genus Scopus; species Scopus umbretta. The sequence goes on along the minus strand of VZTL01023908.1, from coordinate 44,764 downwards.
CAGAAAGGAGGGTAAGAGCTGTGCAGTCACAAAAAACAATTAAAATAAACCATAATTTCTAGAGTCAGTCAACAGATTTACACAGTTTATAAGCTTCTCTTCACTTTCTCCTAGAATCAACCTTGCGAGTAAGGATAACTGTAGGCACAGAAAAGATATTTGGGTAGCTGAGTAAGAATAGCTACAGGTGTCATTTGTACATGGAAAAGGAAAAAGTAAGTTGTTGGAAGGAAAAAATCTGTTTTGCTACGTGCTGCTGGGAAAAGGGTTTGTTATACTCAGAAAGTTAAGCATATGTTAATGATGAAAGGAAGAAATTGTATTTTTAAAATTTGCATGATGGACTTGTTCATGGGAAGCACAGTCTGTTTCATGGAGCCTCACATACTGCACAACAGCCAAATTATCTTAATGGGGGGCAAAGTGACAGGGGAGATGGATGCCTTTCCCTTGAGTCATTCTCTGATAAAGACACATCGCTTAGCTGCAAGATGACAAACTATATATTCAAAGTGACAAATCATTTAATTAAAATTTACAAGCGGTTAAATACTGTTTGACCCAATGGAGGCAGTTATCATGAATCAATTTTGGAGGAGGAACTCGACTTTTAGCAAATCGATAGCTCACATATACAGTACCTGGACCGCATTTCTTATGTGCAGAGAGCCCTTTTGCCAGCTGCTGTAAAGTCTGGTTCAGAAAAGATCTCAATCAAGTTGAAAAGTAGTAACAATTTGACTTAGGCAGTGTTTGAACACTCTCAAGTTTCATGAATAGTTAATGTCACATCAAGTGTTCAAGAAAAATGCGTTTGTATCTTAAGAGCAAATAGCTCAGATTTTGATGAGTTATGTTTTTTCATTGCATATACAGGCCAGTGGAAATTGCAATCATCTTTCATGAAAAAGCTCAGCAGTTTTTATTATAGGAAAGTAAGGGTGGCCATTGCATTTGCTAACTAATGTAGTAAATGTAAAATTGCCAGGGTAACACGTTTTTTTATTTATGCTGCTGAGCATAAATATGTGCTGGTAGTTTCATAAAAATATATATTAGAGGAATTTCACATGCCAGCAGGCTGTAGATCTCTTTTATCTATATGACTTATCCAGTGTCCTTCTATTGAAGGCATATGCCATTACAAAGAACAAGATTAAGCAGTATTGACATACAAGACAAACTCAAAAGATAATACCGGTCTAGTCAGTTATGATTCCATGTGGCACCATACTTTAACTCTTCTGGAATTAGTGAACAGTTCAGCTTTATTATTTATTTCATCCATCACCATATTATAATAAAAGTGCTATTGATGATTAATTGTTTGGCTATTAGCATGGTTCAGCAGTAAACTTCCATGGATTCCTTTTTTTTTTAATGTATCAATAAAACCAGAGCAGTATATATACTATACAGAAATATGACTAAGAGAAACCCCAAAGAAATGCTTAAGAAAATCAGGAGAATAGCTGAATAAAAAATGCATCTCTAGAAATCATCTGACAACCACCTCACCAGAAGATTTGTTTAAAGCTTGTCAGTTCCTCCAGCAAAAAAGTTCCTTTCTCATACACAGTCACCAAAAAAGGCAAGAAATCATGTACTAACGTGCTTAACTCAATATCCTTTGTCAAGATCAGAAGAATGATGTTGAAACTGTCCAGAAACTGTAAAGTTCATTGTAAAAAATTATCACTCACAATGCTATATGACATTGCCTCAATGTAGCAGAACCAACAAAATCTTCATGATATATGAGAACTATCAAAGGTTGCCACTGAATACATAGATTTAATATGCTGCTTAATTCAAGAGCTTATTTACAATGTCACACTTCATTTTGAGGAAAATGATTCTGACAACCAATCATTTAAAATATAGAAAGAATGTTTTACAAAAGGTCAGAAGTACAAATATTTTACATATTAACTACTAATAAATTCATTTCCTCTAAAAGTTAGCAGGATCAGCAAATGTCTTCAAAGCTATTTACAATATTTCAGCACAAGACCAAACCTCTAATTACCAATGTAAGTTGTAAATAATTGTCAAGTATGCAGATGAGCCAAAAATTCTATCAAATTAAAGTAATTAGCTCCCAAGTCAAATTTTTCTGTCGCATTAAAATGCTTTTCCTTTTCTCAAATGTGACACTTACAAATGAGGGCAACATTGTCAGAGAAGCAGTTATTGTAGGCTGCCAAAATTATGTGCATAAGTACCTGACAGCACATGCCACACATACTGCTTTCAAAACAACCTGTGTTTCTCAGCAATTGACTTTATAACTCCATAGTTTTGTTAGAGCATCACACTTCTGAATTGGGCAAATTTATCAAACTTGAACCCTTGCAGGCAATTCAAAAGTTACACGCTTTGTATGGAAATCTGAGCATGGTTATCTGTTATGCAGAGCCGCAGTTCTTGGCTCTTATTGGTTCTTCTTCACTGAAGAACCTTTCCAAACCGCATGGTCTGGGATATAGATGAGAATTGGGTCCCCCAAGTTACATACTACAACACAGGGATGGGGGAATGGGAATGGGTGGCTGGCTTGCTTGTGTCAGTGCTTTCCCTAGCGCTTTTCTAGTCGTCTTCTCAATGTCCTCTTAACCAAAGCTGTGTTTACCATGTCCAGTGGAAGATCATGACCTATTCTCCTCTGTTTAATTTTGGACTTCCATGCAGAACCCAATGCAGCCTGTTCTAGACTTGATGTCTTTATGCTCTGTGTACTTTTTTCTATTTAATTTTAAGCTAAACAAGCGATGATTGGTTTTGTTGATTGTTATTGCTACAGATTATAAAAAAATCTGGGCTAGATATGTGCTGTAGATCTGTACATAAGAAGATAGTCCCAGCCTTGAACACAGCACATCCAAAACCAGCAGTATGAACAGAAAACTGCATAATATCATGAAATAATTTCATTATTTATTTGTTCTTTTCCCACAAGTTTTCCTTAAGATGATCCCTTTCTATTGCTGTCCCACTCTACCTCTACAGTTGTTGCTATGCCACATCTTCCAGTCAAGAAAAAAGGGTTCATACTCAAAAATACAAGCTCATTTTCTGGTTTCCTTTACCCAGACTGTGCCAAGAGCAAAGCAGGTGAAGCATAGCTCCTGGAGTGGAGCACATACATGGGAGGGAAGGGTTTTTATGGGATGAGGGCCATTCTGGTAAGACCCGTAGTTGAAAGCTATAGTATGTCTCATAATATAGAAGTATGCTGTACTTATCACGTTAGCAAGCACATCTGTCTGTTAAGTACTTCTGCAAAATAAGAATTTTTTTAACTTTTGAATAATGAAAAATATGTATGCTACAACATTTTAACATATTTTTGAAAATCAAAAATAGTAAAAAATATGAAATTTTCAAATAAAAAGCCTGTCGATAAAAAAAAGTATACATATGTGCTTCAGGAACAGGGTATACTTCACACTGCAGATACACAAAAAGTCATCTTTCTAGAAGCAAAGCTTGGAAAATGAATGTGACATCCATATTTACTCACCATAGTGTAGCTCCAGACCCATGCCTACCATACATGGGATGTGCAATTGCTTAATATGCTAAGATTTCACATAAATAAGTTCAACAGAAATTAGTTCTGATATCAATTATAAAGAGGCATTTTAAAGTAATGGAGGCTTCAGTAGCTACATCATTTAGAAAATTGATCTAAAAGTGATTTCATGGTTCATTCTCAACAGAAGAGCTTTTTTTTTTTCTTTACTTCATATTCTGTAGAAATGTCTTGATAGTGAAACGCGGAATAGTTTCTCTAGGTCATTTCTTTCTTTTTTTTTCTGGCAATAACCACAAGGTCAGGCCCCCCAGCATGCATGAGTAGATGGAAGAGCCTGGTTACACAGAATGGCCCATCTCTTTAGAGCAAAAAGATGCAACACTGTGTTAGTTATTGCAACATCATGTTATCTATCAGCCAGGTTACACAGATGTTATCATTTTTATTTCAGTACTACGCAGTTGTGTTCCAGCCTACTAAGCAGAGTATTATTGCAAACATCTGCAATTGGGCTAGACTTTGGGGTTTTCAGCAGGGGGGATTTTGGTTTGGGTTTGGGTTTTTTGCCTAGAGGTGCTTACAGACAGACTGCATTTCTGAAGCCAACCTTGTAGCTTTGCCTTCATAACCAAGCTGGGGAGACAGCAATATGATAATCTTCTTTGACTTTTGTTGGAATTTTGAGTTGGAATTTTCAACATTTCATGGACTATTTTTACTAAATAGGCCTTATTTTGCTTATGAAATCCTAGGTAGTGTTTCTAGCTCATTAATACATAGTAGTAGATCATATAATTCTAACTATCAAGCTATGCTAGGTTTGCATTTATTCAACTTTTCTCATATATGGCTCCAAAAAAGCAGAGTGGATCTGATTCCAGAAAGCACTCTTTGCTTGGCCTTTGGGCTGAGGAATAACTTTTATTTGAAGGCAAAGTTATCTGAGTCACTGAAAATAACCTTACCAAAGAGATTACTGCTGCAATAAAACACAAAATAATATTAAAAAAAAAAACAACTTTACTTTTCTTAATAAACCTTGGGTAAATTATTTTTAGCACATCTAAAGAAGGAGAGGAAAGCTTGGCAAACTCAAAGAAAATGAAAATCAGGTTTTATTTCAAGCCATAGAAACAACAGTGTCCTTTAACTTATTAATAGTCTAATGTGGGAACATTAGTGATAATTATAGCCTTTCAGGGTCTGATGCCACAAAGAAATGGGTTAAAACTGCACATTTACGTAAAGTATTTGAATCTGTTGTTGTTCCTATTACGCAAAAAGAAAGAAGAGATAGACGAAGGAGACTAGAAGATGGTGCTTAGTCTAACAAAGTGAAACCACACACAAGTGTTGCCTGTGGCAACAGGGTGGTGAGATCCAAGAGGAGACAGAACTCATCCAAAGATAAATTCATTCTGGGAGTAAGAAAATTCCTACCCATTCAGAAGTGCAACTGTAGAGATACATCCCACTGATTGCTCCCCGTCGAAGACAAGTAACTGCTTTTAAGACAGATCTTAAGATATTTATGAGGGAAATCACAAGACATGATGCAACAGCAGAGCTGGGTTTGATAAGCCAAGAGGCATATGCTAATTATAGGTTCCACAGCTGCATTCATTTTTCTACAAGAATTAAAGATCTTTTTAAAGTTTTCTGCACAGTTTGCATACAACAGGCATTCCTTAAGCCTTTAGAAAGAGCTGAGAGCCAGTTTCTTGGGGAGGGAAATTGAGCTGCAGCCTGCACTATGGACTGGGGAGTTGCCTCCAGGAGCTGCAGGCTGAGGTGACTGAACTTTGTCTCTGCCATGAGCCACCCTCCCTTTCCTCCTGTGGAACCTGTTATACCTCCAGTTCCAGAAAGAAATGTAATGTTTCAGTCACTGAAAATTATGATGCATTCCTGGACTATTATTTTTAAAGGCCCAAAGAGAACATCTAGAAAGGACTCTTCCCACAGGCAAGAGAGGTGGTGTCTACTGTTGGTTTTGACAGATATTTGTACACACTGCTCTTAAAACTCTGCAATGATGCAGATTCCTCATCCTTTCCGTGCAACCTAGGGCTAAGTTTGCCTTCATAGTTATTCTGGGTCCTACCTGCTGCAGGTCAGACCTGTTGATCTTGTTCTAGCTGCTACAGACACAAATAGATCATTCCCTTACCTTGGCCAGGGGCAAGCCTTAAGTACCACATGATTGTTATTAGGACTCCCTAGGATTCCCTCTCCCCCTTGGGTTTTGAACTGTCCTGCTGTTCCAAGCTTTCCTCCTAGGGGAGATGTTCTCGTTATGCTTCTCTGGGCTGTGTCCGGTCAGTCTGTGCATCTCCTGAAGTGGCCCATCCAGGTCAAACACAGCCTTCCCATGCTGAGGAGAGCAGCAGCACTACTTCATAGGCTGCACTTCTATTTACACACCCCAGAAACGTATTTCTCCTTTCATAGCAAGACAGCATGCATGATCCACTGTAATCACAGATGCTTTTCTGAGGAATTGATTTCTCCTGTCTCCTTTATCAGCTAAAGGCGGGGATCGGGTGGTGATCCGGTTAAGCACAGAGTTCATCCCAGGACTGGTGCTGGTATCTCCTCCATTTGTTAAAAGTAGTCTTGGACCTCTGAGGCTGGTACACACCCGCAGTCCTGAAGTTCCGGAAAGATATTTTATTTGTTCCAGTATGACTGCACTTCTCATATGTACAAAGAAATTTGGTGTAATTTGAGTACAAAGGATGATCTATAAAGACAACTTTTACTCTACTCCCTCACGGTAATTTTACTTACAAATACTTGTTGGGATTATGAAATATTCCTTGCAGGAGAAACTGGATATGTCAGGGCTGTACTATTTTATCCTGTTAAACACTAAGGCACCCTGTGTTCAGTGCCTGCTTCATTTATCCTATTAATGTATTAGCAGGATTCTTTTCTTTCGCATTATTTAACGGAAGGGTTTTTTAATTTGATATGATCAAGTTTATCTGTGTCTAAATGAAATTCCATTAAGGATATACCATACAAGAACACATAAGGCTTTTAAATTGGTTTTGTTTTTGCAGTTCAGCAAAAGCATGTCTGCACTCTCTGAAAGATTAGAGTGAGCCTGCTTTGTCTGAGCACCACTATTTTTCTGATTTTATGATACCCAGAGACATTTGCTTGAAGAAATAACTTGATAGACAGCAGCATGTGGGGAATCTATTATTTACACTGATTATCTACAAAGCAGGCTTTTGTGTTAGGACTGCTATTGTTAAGAGTTTCTCCAAATCACTATTGCCCATTTTTCATATGTTACCTGAATCCATTGTAAATACAGAAATGTGGAGTTACAAAAACAGTGCGTGCCGGGCTCCCACTGAAAAGCCCACACTTACAAGCACTACTAAGAACAACAGCAAGACCATATAATTAGAGTGAGCAATAACTACAGGGATTTTTAGGTACCACTGTGTGATAATTGCCTGTAAATGGGGACTTTTCTATTGGCAACTGTATGCTAAAATTTAAAATGCAAGTTTGGAAACAAATCACACCTAGGTAATAAAGTTTTAACAATACCTTTTCATTGTGAAAACAGTAACAATATAAAGTGCTTACATTTGAATGTATTCAAATGCAGTATTCGGGTTGTATCACTTTTTTAACAATCCAATGGTGTACGTCTACTGAATGAATAGAAAATGTTAATAGCTTCTGTAGGTCTCTAACTACCATCTCACTAGTAATTAGATGCTGAACTCCTTCAAAAAGCACACACTGATACTGAGAACCACAGTGATTCCTTTGGCACGTGAAGTAAAAATGTCCAAATCAAGGTCATTGAGTTATCAGGATCTTGTGCCTAGGTGTGAGATATCGCATGTGCCCTCCCTTCTTGGAGAGGACTTTTCTTCTCATATCTTAAATACTTTCCAACAATAGCATCCATTTCATTAGCATCAAAAGGTTATCTTATACTCTCTCAATTAAGTTACCCAAATTTTGCCAATCCATCTGTAACTTTACATATGATCAGATTACCATGATTCTTTGAAGTATAAATTAGCTGGAAAATTTAGTCACTGTTTATAAGTTTGAAAAATTAGAGATGTTTGTTTCTCTGAAATAACACCCCTTTTTTTATATTAAATGTTTTGCTGTGAACAATAACCATCAGATTTAAACCTGGATTTCTATGAGAAGAGTCAATAACAATTTAGAAAATAAAACATTAGATTTTGGAAGCTGACAGGAAGGAAGAATGAGTTGTAGAAAAACAAAATATAATTTTAGGGTTCTGTTTGTCAGCACAGCTTTTGAAAGTGGGTTGTTCATTGGAGATAGGCTGCTGAGAGGTGGTTGACCCAGGCAGGTCTCAAGGCATTGAAAGTGGGGAAAAGCAAACAGGAGATGGCAAAAATCTTAAAGGTAACTTGATTCAACGACCCTTGACACCATTACTGCCCATGGAGCACAGCTGCTCCTTGCTGCTGCTCACCAAAGTTCTTCCCAGCCCAGGTCCATATTTCCAAATGCAATTCTGCTGAATTGATAGCTAGATCTTTAACTGCATCTTCTTCAGCCTAAGCATGGGGTGCTCTCCTTAGAAAAGAGAGCAATTCTTTTTGCAAGACGACACGTTGCTGGTGAGTCAACCTAAGGAAGTTGGAGGTGCTTCCATGTACGTACTATATATATTGAGAATCCTGCACTAAGTACTCTTGAGAAGTTGCTGACTTTGGAATTGCTTTGTTCCAGAGAGTTATTTGAGAACAGAAATTAAGACACTTAAAAACCTTTTGCACATAGTTAACAACCTCCATCAGTTATGGTCTTGCTTTCACTATAGGCTTAATGAAATGCAGCTGTTAAGTGTTCACTAACAACTGCAAAATGTGTCTGGCATGCCCCATCACATTAATAAGCAAGCAAAAATCATCTTGCTTAAAATTTACATTACTGTGTGTATTTTTAGCTGGTTTTAAATTAGTACTTCGCTGTTTGCAATATTTAGCATGAGTTATTTGTCAGTGTGTGAGTGGGTGGAAAGGGAAGGGCGACTCTGACTATTGCGAAGGGCAGGGAGGGAAGCATCTGTCTTCTGCTGCCTCCTTGGATGTCTGTTTCCACAGCCAGGGAACCCAAATTCCCAGGCAAAGATGCTCACAGTTAGGAAATTACAATGCTGGGTGGCTGAGCTAATTATCATGTTTTGATCGCTCGACTTTCTTTTTAGTCCTGTAAATATCGTATTTCATATTTTAACTCAGAATCAGTGTAAAGAACCAATTTTGAATTAGGTACAGAGCTTATCACAACTGTGGTCTTTACGACTGAAACAAGAAATGCTTCTTTCTTATTTTCTGTGCATAGACGGAGATACGTGCGCACACAAGGATAATATTTCATTTTAAAACATTGCTGGTGGCATATCTATCTCAAGTATTGAAATACAAGCTTTAATATTTTAGTGCAACAAATGGTTGGGTTTTGCTTCTGCAGTTATAGCAATAATCTTTCATTCTCTGTATTCCTATTTTAAGACTCAAAAAATGCTACATTATTCATTTAAATTAGAAATAAGAAACAAATCAGCATAAGCCATTCATTTTACAGTTTCTGCATCTCACAGCAGCCTTGTGTGAATGCCGATGAATAGGACCTGCCAATACCCTTCTCTTATCCATCAATCTACTGGGCGGGTTCATCTTCTGAATCTTCCTGCCCATGCTCACATTTCAGGGAATGACAAAGCCACTCTTTTAAGAACCTCACAGTTTTTGCCTACATCCTCTACAGCTCTGTCTTAGAATAAGCTGAAGAAGTTGCATAAAACCATCCAGGCAGAGTTAGCTCACGGACAAGTTTTGCAATATTTCCTGTCTCATTTCTCAAGGATTTTCAGATATATTTGTCCCAGTAGTGCTGAGCGACTCCTGGCTAGAAACTATACAAAAGCAAAATTCTACCCAAAATTACACCTACACGACCCAGAGAATGGCTGCACAGGCATTAACAAAGCAAAATCTGGCTGTTCCCTATACTAAAGTATTTGATGTAGATGATGCTATATGGAGGTGGTGCCCCCCAGCATGTTCCTCCCTTGCTCCCAGCATAATCCTTCTCCTTATGGTTTTGTGAACAAGGACTGGGGAGACAAATGAGCCCTGCGTACAGGCAAAGACATGTCCAGTGGCATTGAGCTACCTCATCTAACCGTTTGTCATGCTCAGTAAAAATGTTTTTCAGTGCCTCGTGAGCCATCTTATAAAATATGTTTCATTTTTCCAAAAGCCAGGGCTGCATAGCTCTTCACTGATTTCTTCACTTGACTTTCTTTGCTGGGATAAGCAAAACATCTTTACCATACCTCATTTGTAAAATAATCTCTTGCAAATGTATGCCTTTATTTGAAATATAAGCATTTTGCATTTCAAATGCATTCTGGGGATGTTGGCCTGGGCAGTGCTGTATGTTTTTCTCTCACTAAAAGGAATTTCAGTGATTCATACCAGTAACAGAGGAACATCAGACTGGAGAGGACCTTCTGAGTCACCACAGACAGCTCCCAGCTACCACAGACACAGCCCAAATGTATTTCAACATTACTTTAAATTATCAGCATTTTCCAAGTGTTATTATCATGGTCAAAGCTCTGTTTAATCAAAGTCTCCATCTGGCACACGCTTCAAAAGGGCCTCCTCGTTCAGATTTATCTATTTAACTTCACTAGTGAATTTTCCATCACTGTAAATTTCCTGTCTCGGGCACTTAGCCTGGAGGGTGATTGCATTTGCATAAGACTAAACAAATTGGTGTCTTCGGTGATTCATTTTTACACAAGATTTTAAGGTTTTGGTCTCCCAAGGTCAAGCTTTCTACAATCCTGCCTGGCCTCCAAGGCACAGAGAGAGGTTTCTCTTTTTGACAAACTTTCCTTTGGTCAAAACACTCGTAAGCCTGTTCTAGCACTCTCCAAGCAGATTACCTCTCCTATCACAAGCCATTGCTTTCTAATTCAGTCTTTTATAGACTGTCGACCTGCTCCTCCAAAGCCATAAATCCTCAACTAACTTCAAGTGTAACAATATTTAGAGATGTTATCTATAGGACTCAACTGAGCCTTCAGAGTCCCATTATCTTACAATCTTTTCTTTTAAAAAAACATTTTTGACAGCCCAGTCTTTTTCTTCTCTTTTTTCCTACTGCTTTGACCTTGAGTTAGTTTATTCCTTCCTTCTCTGTATATTTTAAATGTTGCACAAAAAACCTATTTATTAAGGTTTTCCTATAATAAATCATTAACCTGAATATAGTTAAATGAAATGCTTATTAACATCTCTCTGCATAATCCATTTAACAGAATTAGTCTTGCTTATTCAGACAACCTAGAGAGGTCCGTGCTTTTGTCTACAAGGCATCAGCATTAAAGCTTATAATTATTTCTGGTTAATTCAGTCCTTGGTGTTAGGAAATGTTGGTTTGCACATTTCAGCATAGTACTTTTCCTAATCTCTTGTATTAATTAGAGATACTGATATAATATTACTTTGTTCTTTTCTATTCACCACCAGGAGAGATGCCTGAATATAATCCTATCTGTGCTAAAAGTGTGCTTAAATATTTTCACAACCACTAACATTAGGATTATGTAGAATGATCACTAAATTAGAAAAAAAGGAGAGCTTGATAAGAGCACGTGGACTTCAGGGGTGTGCACGCAGGGACCTTGGCCAGCAGTCATGCTCCAACAGCAGTGGAGGACGAGGCGAGTGCTGACCTTAGCAAGGGTTTCTCCTTCAGCAGGACTGTGACACCATGGAAATGACTCCCAGATGCTAGATGCAGTCTTGTCAAAAGTGAGAAATGGACCCACTTTTACGAGTAACTAATAACACAGGGAGTTACAAAGCAAAGGGGGGAATGGAAGCAGAAACTTTCTCCACATGTCTCTGTCCCTGCTGCAACAAGAGCAGGGGCTTGCACAGAACAACTGATAATTTTAATGTGTGAAGGGAGATTAGTCAAGCCTGATAATGCTTATGAGGACATGGTGCAATATGTACACACAAAATCCGTTTCTGTATGTCAACATTGAGGGGTACTCTCAGCAGGCAGGTGGTGACAGCAAATCCCAATGAGCACACAGCTCCCTGCAGACCTCCATGGGGGAAGAACCATATTCTGGGAGATGGCATGCACAGGGACCTGCCAAACCCCACCAGGTCCCTTCACAGCTCTTCAGCGATGCTGCTGTGTGAGCGGCTCAGCTTGACACCCTGCCCCTGCCTTGCCAGACCAGGTGCCACAGACAAGGAGTCTCTCCCCGAGAAATTTTACAACCGTTTCCTCTAGTCATACATGGATGGCAACCAGTGGTAAACACAGTAACACCCAAACGTCACTAGTGGGACCATCAGCGTCCAATAACCCTGCTCCCAGATGCAGGGCTTCGCTTCTCTATTAGCACGAAAATAAATTATTATCCCTTGATAACAGAAGCTGATATATTTTAATATATTTATTGCATCTTCTAAATCCTAGGTCATTTTATGTTTCAAACATCAGACTTTTCATCAAGCTCATTTTAGTCTTCCTCCAGATGGAAATTCACTGTCTTTTAAGGTACCACTACCACAGCTCTGCACTAAATTTGCACTGCCAGATCAGCACAAGGGGAGCCAAATAATTTGACCTTTGTTTCTATTTCATATAGTCACCAAGACATTGTTCTGGACGAGAATCTATAGCCAGATAAATACCTCTCTGTGGGCCAACTGCTGTTCTCCTTCCCCTCTCTGTGTACCAAAAGCTTCACACACTGTAAAATCAGTTATAAACAAGAGTGCTCTGTTACAATGGTGGTGATCGGTATTATGGAAATGCCCAGGATAGCTGCAGATGTAATCAGGGAGTCAAACAATTCATGCTTTTATTTAATACCTAATCATACATACCTCCACTATTATCTCACTCCACAAATATTAAGACTGCAAGTGTGTGTGTCTGTATAAAACAATGACATTCAATGCTAAGATCTTAGTGGGGAAAAAAAAAGCAGCCGTGAGTTTTATACTATTTTCAAACATTTAAACCTTTCTATTCATTCCTAAAATAAGGTTTTTAGACTGACCCAGGGAACCTTCAAAAAAACCCTTTGAAAATTAACCAGTCCCAGTACTAAATGACCTGGCCTAGCATTACACAGCAATGATAATGAAAGCAAGGACTACTAAGTACTTACAAAAAATAATTATTCATTCTAGATTAATGACTAAGCAGACCATACCAAGAATCTTTAAATTTTAAAAGTAAGTTCACTTACTTTTTAAAGTTTGTCAAACACCACAAAAGATCTACAGAATTTTATTAATATTTAGGAACAAAATTTTCTTTTGCCAGCGAAGCAATCAGGTAGCCACAGGAAAAGTTAATCAAAATACTGAGGTGACAAAGAGAAGGACTGCAGAAGCTTATTCATTTTTAAGAATTTTTAAGAGCCAAGTACAACATTTTAAACTGTATGCCATCCAGTAGACTCACCGTGACATTGTAGTTGATGCAAGCCATTTGCCACTAACAGTGAGAAAGGGACAACTGCTTATAAGTTCACTTTGGACACTAGAAACACTTGGAGATTTCCAGAAGTCAAATTAAAGGTAAGAGGCATAATTACCTGGCAAGACTTTCCCAATCAATAACTTACCATCCATTGTACCTGAGACAACCGGGTGTTCCCCAGCTCAATGCACAGGCAGCGCCCTGCCCGTTTTCTGCCAGCCGAGCTGCCCAAAGGGCGCTCTAATTAGGGCTGCTAATTATAAAAGGAGCCTATTTAAGCAAGCTGAAGAGCAGTCAGGCTTTTTCCACTGACAGTTGAATTAAAGGGTTGAAGAAGCGCACCATGATGCGCATGCTGAACTGCTGGTCCTGTGCAGGCATATGGCAAACGTTTTCCAGCTACTGGTTCCAGTTTGAATTAAAATAGCATGGCTTAACCTGCAGTATAGAGTTCCATAAAAGCCCTTTAAAGCCAGTTTCTTATCAGTTTGCCTGTTGGCAGACCATGGATTTCGGGGACATTTCCACAATGACAGCAATGTCTTTGTTCAGGGTGACTCCTGGGGCCATGTGGACGCAAGTGTGAATAGCTCTGGGTTTATTTTGGTTTTCTCTAGCAAATGTCACTGCAGGTCTCAGTAAATGAAACCATACTCGGCAGACACTAATAAGCAGACCCTCATGCCAGCAGGCTTGCATCAGTTTGCCTTCTTGAAAGGAATCTGAGGAAATGGAACAGGTATTAGAGGGACTGAAGAATAATTTTAAATTTCATCTCAAGCTCTTTCAGAGCATCAGTCCCAGTGAACCCGGAAGCCACGCAGCACAGCTGGATTTCATTCTTTATTGTAATGCTGAAGACAGGTTTAAAGAAACTCAGAGAGCTTATTAAGTGATTTTTTGAACTGAAATCTTGTTTGTCAGACCCAGCCATAGCATCGACAATCTAGCTCCTCAGTGGGGGTGAGGTATGGGACAGGGTAGGGTTGAACAGGGCTAATATATTGCCCATGGATGAGCAAAACCAGCCCCTGCACTCATTTGGCATCCCTGTGCCATGTGAACTCAGCCCTCGAGGCAGTTTATTCAAACCTAGCAGAGTCCAGTCACTTCAGCTGGTCCAGATTTGCTTCTCCTTCAGGTTTCTTTCACATCAAATTCTTCTGGTTAGCCAGCTTTGGGAACCATAACTCTTTTCTATTATCTACCAAAGTCTATGTATTTTTCCCCCATTAATTCACCTAGTACCTTTGTGCTGAAACAATCCAGATATGATTTAATAAGCTTTAGAAAGATAGTACTGGTTCATATGGAGGAAATCAGATTTACATAATTTTCCACTCCTTTTTATAGCCACCGTAGTTCAGATTATCTTTACGTTGGGGAAACTCTTTTAATATGATAAAATGAAATACCACCTACGCTATGCTTCAGCTTGCTAGCCTGGTTTTTGTAATAAATTAAATGTTGATTTGTCATACTGACTTATCACAGAAAGTTCCTTTTTAATGAGAAGAGAAGAGCGCGCCCTGTCCTGCAGTTAGTCATGGTTATAAGTCACTAAACTAAGCTTCAAAATCAAGCTTTGTCTTGTAATTTTTTTTATTACCTGAACCTTTCTGCAGGGTGTAAGCGGGGGGAATGAATGATTTTTAGTTTTATCACATACTCCGCGCCTAATAAAATGTCATATGTTGAAAATGGACCTGGTAGCACATAGCTCAGATTTCTGTATAGAAAGCAAAGGGATATTTATGTTTCAGCGTTCAGACTGAACAAGACTTGACATTCAGGAGACTGCGTCCTGCAAAAGCAAACCTCCTCCCTGTGCACACCACCAAGTGAGGTCCTGCTCTCCTCCCTGGGCACCATCCTGCCTGCAACATGCAACCCTCCTGAATACCCCAGCAGCATGGCTTGTGTCTGCCATCAGGGATGCTTTATTTCTTCTCCTCTCCTCTGCCCAAGGGAAGCACGTGAGGATTTGGTGAAGTTTGCTTACTCCAAAGCGCTGTGTGTGCTGTACCCTGGTGTCTCCCTGCCAGAGGTGGACTTAGGGCTGGCAAGGGGCAGAGGTGCTGTCAGAGGTGGCTTGCTCCTGAGCAAGGCAATGGGACAAGCTTTGCCTTGGCCCCAGAGAAACTGTCGTTCTGCACTGTTGATACCTGTTCTGTGTAGCCATCTCCCATGCACCTGCAGAGTAGAGCTGTTGGCTGAGGTCTCCTCTTCAGACCATCTCTTGGTGTTCTTGGTCCACACAGCCCAGTGCCTTGAGGACACCTTGGGACAGAAATGTAACAGGGTGAGAGACCCTGAGAAGAGGCAGGATCCTCCATGTGGTATCCAACCCCCCACCAACCCTGGGCTCTGAGGTGACCTCTCTTCTTTGTTCACACATGGCTCATATGTTTTTCAAAGTAACCACATTAGTGGTTTCTCCCTTTTGCAGCCAGGCCTTTGGGTTGAGCGTCTCCAGCTCACTTCAGATGGGTCATCAGGAATGAGCTTGGAAATTTCTCTTCCCCTGCTGCCTTTCCGACACTTCTGTCCTCTGCAAGAAAAAGGCATTGAGCACCAGGACGTGAGCACCAAGCTGGCTCAGTCTTGCTCCATGTTTCTGGCAGATATTGGGTCAGTCTAGTCAAAAAAGCAAATTCTGCAACTTGTATCTAAATAAAGTGCCATTGACATAAGCCATGTCTGCTTGTAGAAATGGCACTCACTCAATACAAAACTTGCACAGTTGTTATGTTTTAGAATAATCTATCTTATATTCATATAGTCTGGAAAGCAAAACCTCTGATACCGGCGTTCAACAAAAGAGCACAGGATGCTGTGTACATCTATAAGAGGCTGGGGTTTCATGCATCATATAAAAGAAAAATATTTGGTTTGAGAGAAATTTCGTACAGAAATCTGCTGGCCAAAGTGAGCCTACGGTGTTTATTTAGCAGCCAAATGTCCCAACAGCATTATCTTGATAGCTTCGGCTTGTTGCAGGGTGAGATAACAGATCCTTTTCCTTCCTCCTGCCTGTGGCTTTTCAAGAACAACATCGTCGGTTTCTGCCCAGGTCCGTTCCTGCGCAACAGACAGGATAGCCAGCAGGTGCTCAGGACTGCTGCAAATTATTGCCTCCTCACTTGTTTCTTGACACTGTTTTCTTATATTTTAACGCTTTTTTCCATGCATTTACTGTAATATTTACTTTAGGATTTGAGAAAGACTTTGTATTAAAGCAAGTAAATACAATTTCTTCAAAGAGACTGAAAATAAATATGAATCTCTTTGGTTGAGCAAAATTGTCAAACTTGGGCTTCTAAAGTCAGGCAGAAAATGAGTTGTTTTCCAACAGAGCTAAATATATTCACCTCTCATTAATTTCAGTGGCGATCTTAATGCTCAGTAACTTAAAAACAGATAAATTATTCAGATGTTTAAACATGAAGCGCTCATCTGATGTTAAGTACTCACATTTTTAAATGCTTGCCTTAATAATGATTTATCCTCTTTAAAACCAAAAGTAATATCCACTGAGCAGTGTAGCAGGAAGGCTTGGCTACCTTTGCAGCATTTTCTCCGGTTTTCAGAAGAATGCTTTTGCTGCCCTAGAATTTATCTTAGAAGAATTAATGAAAATGAAGAATGTGGGAGACTAAGAGCGGAAATTTTCACTTAACCCCTTTTTCTTCTCTTTGCAGCTCCCAGTACAGCCCAGTACGGGATCACCGGTGACGCCGAAGTCCTCTTCTCCTGCTGGTACCTTGTGTTGACACTGTCCTCCCTCACCAGCATATTCTACCTGAAGAACATCATTCTGCACTAAGTGTAAAGACCCATAAAAGGCTTTTAAGGATTCTCTGAAAGTGCTGATGACTGGATCCAATCTGGTAGAGTTTGTTAAAAGCAGCGTGGGATATAATCAGCAGTGCTTACATGGGGATGATCGCCTTCTGTAGAATTGCTCATTATGTAAATACTTTAATTCTACTCCTTTTTTTGATTAGCTGCATTACCTTGTGAAGCAGTACACATTGTCCTTTTTTAAGACGTGAAAGCTCTGAAATTACTTTTAGAGGATATTAATTGTGATTTCATGTTTGTAATCTACAAGTTTTCAAAAGCATTCAGTCATGGTCTGCTGAGTTGCAGACTGTAGTTTACAAAAAAAAAAATATTGCAGTGAAAATGTGCTTCTTTAAGGCTGCAATACAAATATTCAGTTCCCTTCTTAAATAGCATTCTATCCACATTTACACAGAAACATTTTTTCTTTTTTGATTAAAAAATCAAATAATATTGCCTAAAAAATATTTCTTCAACATATTACACATACCTAGATTTTCTTCTAGCATGATATTCAGGTTTCAAGAATGAGCCTTGTATTATAACTGCACCATGCAGTACTGCTTTCTGTTTTCTTTTCTTTTTCCTGCAAATTCAGCATGGGTGTGCCTTCATAAAACACTATTTTCCTCTTCCTCTCCAACAAATCTGGAATGTGTTTTGGGAAATGCTAAAGCGTCCTTTTGAGCATAACAAATTTCCAGCTGAGGACAAAGGTGCTATTGGCTAAAAGGAAAACCTCCTCTCCCATCTCCAGGGGTTCATTGAACTGCTTCACACTTAATGTTCTTAGGCAATCAGTCCAGGATAGCACCAACTCCTTTTTATGTTTTCCATCTACCACCACTAGCCAGTAGGCGATCTCTGTAAAAACTAGTTTTCCCATTACAAAGCAGAACGCAAATTATTTTGAGACATCTTTTGAATGTAGAAACATTTCCCTTAGTCATTCTAAATCAAAATTCCTAAATGGCTGTAAATGTGAGAAGCTGAATAGTCCCTTTTGTATTACTGGCAAAAACTATGTGAATTGGTATTTTTCTTGCACTTAATTTTGTACTGGTTTGGCTAATTTAGCAATGATAAAGGATGCTTTTAAATATTAGATATCTGAAAATACATGAAATATCAAGCAGAATTTTATATATATACATATATATATAAAATACATATATATATTAAAATGAGGTTTCTCCAATAACTGTACTGAAGTGCATGTTGCCGTCCATGACAAAATCATCTTTATAGACAGGACTTCATTACCGATGCATTAATATCTTACCACAGCAATTAAGTCCTCATACACTATTTCCTAGCACTGCAGTCTATCAAGATAACACTCCCATTTCACTCAGTGAAGGATCAAGACTCAAAATAGCATATAATGCTACTAACTCTTTTTTTTAAACAGCCCCAGACAGCATTAACACAAAACATTGCTCACAGTTTACAGCTGAATTTAAAAATGCCATCTGTGTAAATTACTGGGACATGACTATGGCCAACAGCCCTTGAATACAAGATCCCCTGGTGACCCAAATAGATCTTGACTTGCTTACAAAACAACTATTGATGACAAGAAAAATAAAACCATTATCGATGTTATTATTCCCCTGTTTTTTATACGAAGTCCAGTGGGCGACACAATTATTATACTACAACAGTTTTTCTCCTAACCATAGGGTTTTGTAGCGACCAATACCAGAGGAGCACTGTGCATACTCAGCCGTTCCAAATTCACTGCACAGATACCCCACGTTTTGAAAAGGCAGACTCTGAGTTTCGCTAGTCTCAGTTTGTACTAGCCTATGCTAGCATGTATACAGAATATGCAGTGAATCTGTTGTAGTTATTGACAAAGGGTATACACAGAAATATGTCGACTCCAAAATATGGCAATAAAATGTCCTGGGTCACTCTGCGTATGTTCAGTGACAGCTCATACTATTTCTATCTTCTTATTTACAGCTGTGTGCTAAGCAGTTACTATTTTCAGAAATGTGGCATTTTTTAAAACCTTGAATAACATGACAAAATTCATTCTTGAAGGAAATAGTATAAAGCCAATTCATATTACACTATATGCAGTCTTGATATTCTGATCTCTCTTGTATTGCAGCTTTAAAGTGCTATATTTTAGAATCCATTTGCTAGAAACAGTGGTGCTGCAGAAAGTATCATGTCAGTACAGTTTTATGAAGAAAGGAAAAAGGATACACGTAGCCCAACTCAAGACGCCTCGTCTCACATAAAATTGAGAGATGTTTCTATACTGTGGCTGGATCAAATTCTATATTTTGATGATGTATTTCCTTTCAGTGATTCCTGATAACTGGATCCTGATATTTCCAGCAACAGGATAGAATGAATGGCAGCTTTATTAAATATTAAAAAAAAAAGATATATAATTATGTATTGACTGTTTGCATTCATACCAGGTAGAGCCACTGGATAACATGCACAAGATATTCAGTCCCATCTCTGAATCTTCACTTAAATTTGGGGGGGACATACTTATTATCAAGTCAAAAAAGAAAAAAGAGAAAAACCACAAACATTTCTAGGTGCCAATGGCATTTCCTTAGGTGAAATAGGTATTTAATATCAGTCAGACCTGCGTGTTCAGCAGTGGACATGTGTGTGTGTGTGTGCGTGTGTGCAAAGCGCAGTGCGAGGCGTGCCGGGACTGCGCACACGCTGCCGTGTGCCCTCGGTGTCTGTAGGGTTAGTCTCCTGAAGGCTGCTTATGAGACTCTGCCCACTCAGCCCTCCAGTCCTACAAAGAGAGACAGCCGTGCTTAACTTTATGCCCCGATTAATTCAACAGACGTAGTACCTAGAGTCCAACGACCTTAATTTTTGCAGGATTGGAGCTGTAGGCGGTGTTGATCAAATAAAGAAACTTGGTTCTCGGTGAATCTGTTCCATGCGGTAAACTGGTAATTGTACAGATTGGGACTTATTGGGATGTTCTTCCAAAACGGACAGTGCAGACTGCTGCAAATTGAACACAACATTTTACAAAATCTACCCACCCTTTAATCTGTGGGGTGTGTTTGATTTAGGCAACTGTTTGAAGGTATGTTCTATGCTTCTTCAAAGGATTAACCCATACTGTTCATATGTCGGGCAAATATTATTATATTTATTCCCACCTTTCAAACGTGAAAAATAAATGGCTTAGCTCCAAGCAGTATAACTGAATATTTATATCAAGACTGTTGTCCACATTGGAAACCCCAAAGTCTGTAACACCGTAAGTTCCTACTTGTGCAATAACTCAGGTCTGCAATTACCATTGCATCGGTGACACACATAGAAGCAATGATGCTCTAATTATACAGTTGCTGGTCGTGATATTATACTAATGCTGAATTAAAGGATGTCTCACAACTTCTTGAACAAATGCAGTTTCTCAAGGGTTTATAAGTTGGCAGGAAACGTATCCTTCATAGCTAGACAGCTTTTTTTAAACTTTTCAATATATATATTTTTTTTAGAAACTATGCTGTTTTTAAGATACAGAAGTGTTAAAAACCATCACCAGTAAAAGCTGCTTTTTTGCACATTTTCAGAGCTAGCATTCTAGACAAACAATGGTAAACGTTATGCCTACCAAAATCTCCGCTTAGTCCACATAACTGTGTTATAAAGAATGTGTATACCAAAATATGTACTTACATGGATAAAAAAAAAAAATGCCTTAAAGACTAAATATGCATTTACTTCTAAGACTGGATCAGACCTGTGCCCAGTCCGGAGGTAAATAATCCATATTTCATAGCCTGCCATGGAAGGTTTTGTTTCTTTGGAGAAAAAAGAAAAAGGAAAAAAAAAAGTATTTCTTTTAAAAGAATCTTAAATAATTTTAAAATTCTTGCATAAACTGACATATGTGAGGAAGTTTAGGAAAGGGATAAATTTTAGCCTGACACTTTAGCACTGGCAATGCGTTGCCTCGCTCGTGGGGTTTGCCATAGGGGCTGGCAGCGCTGCAGTGCTGCCAAAGGCTCCTCACATCACCTTCCACGTCCCCTTGTACGCTTAGCTCCCTCGGGTGGCCCTGAGCCAGGGCAGAGCGAGGTGCCTGGGTGCTCCCACAGCGCCGCAGGGAGGGGGGCAAAACACCCCCACACCTCTCCAGCCACTCTACAGCTTGCAGCACAAAATTCTTTAAATTAAGAA
>VZTL01023908.1:0-16819 GCA_013400535.1 Scopus umbretta | reverse complement strand
AAAAAAAAAAAAAGAATAGAATAGAATATTTCAGTTGGAAGAGACCTACTTGCAAGAAGTCCAACTGCAAGAAGATGTTAAATAGCTAACACTGCCACTTAAGTTCATATCCGGCCTCCTTTCTCCATTTAATGAATAAACTAGATCATATCTCTGAGCCTTCTCACCCTCCCTGCAATCCTCAGGTACAGCTCTGCAAGAGCCAGCAAGAAGCCGAGGTCATGGCATGGCAACTCCTAGAATCATAGAATCATTAAGGTTGGAAAAGACCTCTGAGATCATCTAGTCCAACCGTCCTGGCCCCATGTCTCTGCGTGCCCCCCAGCGGGTCTCTTGCTGCACCTCCATGGGCCCTGTGAGAAACAAGAGCACTGAAACGATTCATATTAATCACAGAATCATAGAACCATTTCGGTTGGAAAAGACCTTTAAGATCAAGTCCAACCATTAACCTAGCACTGACAAGTTTATCACTAAACCATGTCCCTAAGTACCACATCTACATGTCTTTTAAATACCTCCAGGGATTATGACTGAACCACATTCCTAGGCACCCTGTTCCAATGCTTGACAACCCTTTCAGTGAAGAAATTTTTCCTAATATCCAATCTAAACCTGCCCTGGCACAGCTTAAGGCCATTACCTCTTGTCCTACTGCTAGTTACTTGGGAGAAGAGATTGACACGCATCTCACTACAACCTCCTTTCAGGTAGTTGCAGAGAGCAATAAAGTCTCCCTTGAGCCTCCTTTTCTCTAGGCTAAACCACCCCAGTTCCCTCAGCTGCTCCTCATAAGACTTGTGTCTAGACCCTTCACCAGCTTCATTGCCCTTCTCTGGACAAGCTCCAGCACCTCAATGTCCTTCTTGTAGTGAGGGGCCCAAAACAGAACACAGTATTAAATACGTATAAAAGAGAATAACTTGATGCCAGACCTCAGGATTCTGTTTAGAGCATGAACATAAAAGGTTTAAGTGATTAAGTGAAGGGAGCAAAACCAAGTGTAAACGAGGACGCTCTGAGACGGGGCAAGTGTTGACGCACTTGAGCTGGCTTTGCTGCTCATGCCAGATTATCCTGGGCTGCAGCTCATGCAGTCTCTGAATCAGTGAGTTAATGTTTGGAGGGTGTGGAGTTTACTTTTGAAGGGCTTCTCAGAAACTGTAAGACACAGAGCCTGCAAAGCTGCAGCTGAAGAACAGCATTCTCCAGGCACTTTGCTGCATTCTTCTGCCACCCCAGACAAGCACTTTCACACTGGAAAGTAACGCTTTACAGATGCTCATGCCCTGTTATCCAGCCTGATATGAACATTAGTGCTATGGACACAGACCTGACAGAGTGCAAATTTCTACAGTGTTTTGTTTTTAGAGTTGGGGCTGAAATGAGGTCCCCAATAACACACAAAACACTCCCACCAAACATTTGCCCAGGCTTCACCAATAAATGTGTAGGCCACAAAGAATGCTTGCAATCTATTATTAATGCCAAGGACCAGTTACAAGCAGCCACATACATCCTCTGAGTGTGTGTGTGCAGACATTTACCAGGGATTTAAAGTGGCTTTAGTGATTTTCGGTCCCCATATCTGAAAATAATATCTTGTTGTCACAAATAATTACACAGTACAGACAGAGGTTTGGAGATCTGTGGTGACATCCTCATCCAGGCCAAGTTATACTTGCACATAAAGTCCGGTAAACTTGGTGAGACTACTTGTACATGCTATTATACTTTGTGAATAATGGTACATGATATCAGACCCATGGAAATCTAACTGATTGGCAGTAAAAGCTGGGTAGGTGTTCATCTAAGTGCATAAAATGTGGCCATAAAGATGCACCAGCATTATGAGTTCATATAAAATTGCAGGCACAAAACTGGACAAAATTGCTTTTCAAAATCAGCCCCATTATATCCTGTTCTCTTTCACAGAGAGCCTTTGTGATAATAATTTTGCATGCTGCTATTTTGCATGTTCACACATATTTTTTTGCTCTTTGACACTCAGCACCTAGCAACTTGGCTCCATCACCTTTAGCTGATATTTTTCCCATGCCTTCTGAATAAGCCAGCAGCAAAATCCTCAATGTAAGTCTCATAGTCTGTCCTTAAAAAGAACCTTTTTTTTTTTTTTCCCAAGACAAATTCAGTTTTCATCCAGCTACAGGCTTGCCTATATCTTTTAAACACTAAACCCCATCAGCTTGCGATTTTTTTCCATCTTGACTCCAGTGTAAAATTTCACAAAGCTTGTATTACTCATTTCACTTTATATGCAGCTCACAAATTAATGGTGTCTGTTAATTAGCAGTTAAACCCCCCCAACAAATTTTTTTAAAATTGTAATGTTTCTCATTTGAAGGTATTGTGCTGTAAAACACATTAAAGAGATTTTAACAACTAAGAGAGCCTTTAATTAGAGCTGACATATGAACTGAGCAAGGCTACAATGCCCAATATATACTCATACGTATGTGTATGAAGGGTTGTTTTCACAATAACCTGGAATTCATACATGAATTAGCCTTGCGAATGAACAGAA
This sequence comes from Scopus umbretta, assembly GCA_013400535.1. NCBI lineage: Eukaryota > Metazoa > Chordata > Aves > Pelecaniformes > Scopidae > Scopus > Scopus umbretta. The sequence goes on along the minus strand of VZTL01023908.1, from coordinate 14,274 downwards.
ACAAATGGCACCTTTTTACCTCATGCAGGGAGGACACAGCCAAAGCCTTTGCCCCATGCAGCTCCTCAGGACCTACAACCACTCATTAACTACCTGGTGTTGTACAGGTGTGACCTGTTTGACACGGGATCAGTAAACAAACCATGCAAGGATAATGTGTTTATTCTTCACCTGCAAAGCATATGAATAACACAGACTTTTGTCCAATTTACTGCCCAGATCTCCGTGTCTTTTGTATTCTGTGGAGCCCCAAAGGAAACATTGCAAGTGCTTCTTCAGCATCAAATCTAATTGGAAAATGGTACAGAGCCTGGGGTACAGCACAGTACTGGTGCTGCTTGATGGATGAGAGGAAGACCCAAAACAGTCTGCCACTTTGGAGAGACTGTGGTCTGATAATTAGCAGAAAGCAAAGAAAAAATATTTTGCATACCTAAGTCTATGTTACTTTAACAAGACTAGTGCAAAAAGGACATGTTTATTTGGAAATATTCAATGGGCCACACATTGGCAGGAAAAAAAGAAGAGAGTGTTGTGTCCTTTTAAGATAGACCCTTTCTTCACCTCTCCATCTCAGCCTTTTCTGTAAAGAAATACAGGACTTGTTTCATTCAAAGAATAGACTTTAAATTTCTGTACTCATGTCAGGGTAGCATTAAATATTAAAGCAAGATATTAAAATTTCAAAGAACCTAAATGAAATCTGAGGTATTCAAAAATAAGTGTACCTGAATATTTAATGCTAAAGATTTCATAATTAACTTTAGAAATCTCTCACATTAAGAAAATGAGGAGTTGTCTAAAAAAAAATGTGACCATTATAGTGACCTTCCAGAGGGCTGTGGCAGATGGTCTCAGTCCACAGGAAGACACAGGTTTTCTTTGGCCCTGTTCTCCATTTTTGCCCTGCAGGGAGGGAGGACCCAACCCAGCAGACAGGGTCTGGCAGGGGGTTGCTTTGTCCCCAGGACGCTGCCCACTGCTCCTGCAGTGCCGTCCCCCTCCCATCGCCCCCCACCACTGCCTCAGGCTGGGGACAAGCATCAGCACAAGCTGGGTGGCTGCCTCACTGGGGCTGGAGGACCATGCCATGTCTCCTCTGCCATATGCCACTGGCAACTAGGGCCCTCTTGGGTAAAATTGATTCAGTTTCTTTTCTCCTCTACTATTTAAAGGAGTTTCTTGGGATCCATGACATCTTTGTGGCTTCCTGCAGAAGTCTTGCCAGCCCTCCACCTTCTCCAAGTGGGGACACCACAGTGTCACAGCTGCCCTCTCCCACATCAATAAATAGACTTGCCTGCTGGACCAAAAGGGCCATGACTAATTACAGCAGTAGTTAGTTCACTAACCTGAGATTTAAGAAGTGTGATGAGATGTTATTTACTGTTCTTTTACCTTCCAATGTACTATGAAAGACACGTGGATTTACTAGGGAGGGGAAGCAAACAAACCAAAACTAAATTTAGTTCGTATGCCTCTGTGAGCAGGTTTTCCTCCATTATTCATAAAGGCAGGCTGACTTCAGAGGAGCAGTTACAGGTGGCTCTCCCATTAGTGTCCTCCAAAGATCTTCCATCTGGACTGGTCTCAGTTTCCCACCATCATAAAATTGTTTGTAACTTGCCTGTCCACTAATACTTATGACATCTGATCCTATATGCATAGAAAGATGTGAGGCAGCAGTCCATACCAGCACAGGATCTGGCCCAACATTTCAGTGTAATCAGGGGGGGGGGAAAAAAACCTTTAAGGCGGATAATATAACAATTCAAATGAGGAGGTCTGAGCTTGGGAAATTATTCTGTATTAAAATGATCTGAGAAGATGTAAAACAATAGCAATTAAGAGAGGAAAGAGGTCCTCTTGATTTAGCTCTAAAATCAGTGCAGCAGCAGCAGCCTCAGCAGCCTGCCACTCCTCCCTCAGCATCTCCCCTCCTCTGGCCGCCCTTGCCCTCCTCTCCCCTCCCCAGAAGGGCTCTCTGCATCCTCTCCCTTGGTCAGCATGCTGGGCTGTGGAGAGAAATGGCCACGCGAAGCCCCATCCTCAGGCTTGGCAATGAGCAGAAGCACCCCAAGGCAGCAGGGATGGTGCCCGTGCAGCAGCCCATCAACACAATTTCCTTCAGTGTTGTCCTCTCACCAGGCAGAAGGGCAGGTCCCACACCCCTCAGCTGCAGGGACCACTACTTCATGGTTTTCACCCCAGCCAGGTGGGGCAAGAGACTCTTGGAGCCCTTGGTGCACAAAATGGATTGGTGGTGGTGATAGTGATGGTGAGGACCTGGCCAGAGCCAGTGGGAAGGGGAAGGGCTGACTGAGAGCAACTCCTCCATGGGGCAGCTGGCTCCCTCACCAGTGGGTTTCAGAACAGCTCATTAATTAAGCCAAGTCCCAAGTCGGCCAGGACCCAGCCAGGGCTCCTTTGCCCAGCTGAGCTCCATGCCCAGGGGCAGGGCATTTTTTTCCTCCCTTTGCCAGAGTTCTCAGGGCTTTGAAACGGCTCTAGTTATAATGCACTTCACAGAGATTTAAAGCATTATGTAAGCGTTACAATTTATTATTCTAATGACTCCATCCCACATGCATTTTTATAAGTGGAAAGCTGCTTTAAATTGGCGGTATGCGAATTTTTTTGCTCTCTCAGAGAATTTGAGGGCAGCAAATAAGGCCAGTGATGTACCAAATGGCTTACACGCAGCCAGAAGTCTCTAGGTACTGTCACAAGTAGCCAGGTGATAGTCTGTGTGTGTTAAGGCTGCGGACTAAGCCTGAGCTACTGTTTAAAGCTGCATAACTAATCATACACAGTTAGCAATACTCTTCGAGGAGACTGCTCCCTGGCTTACAAGCACTATGTGCTGCCTCTGCTCAGCCTCCATCTACAGATAAGGGTGATCCTATAATTGAAGCCTCTCCTATCTGTGGAAATCAAATAGAGATTGGTGTAAAGAGAATATAAAAAGTTGGTCGTTGCCTTCAATCACTATGAAGAAGTTTAAATGCCTTCCCAAAGTAGAATATTGGTCTGCAATAATGGGCAAAAGAAAAATAGCAGATTCAAAGGTGCAGACTGTAATTTAACATTCACACTTTGTCTAATCAAAGTAAACATGCCTTTTTATATGCACATATAAAAGTCACTGAATTAATATGGTAAAGGGAAGGAAAGTTGTCAACTTTGTCAACGGTGACACAAAATAATTACCAGCCTTCCAAAGTTAACAAGTACAACACTGCAAATTACTGGGGCTTGAATTACTTGTGCTGCAGCTCAGGAGATACCTGGGAGCATCCTGAGGCCCAGGGAGAGGTGATCACCTCTGCCCACCTTTGTGCCACCTTATTCACAGTGCCTGGAGGACACAGCTGCAATTCCAGTTACCATTCCTGGACCTTCTCTAATACACTTTATCTCACAAAATACCTCGTGGCTCCCATAGAAAAGGCTTAGCCAAGACAAAAGCAGGAGGTGGAGTGCCAGATGAGTGCCAGACCCGGAGAAAGGGGAGCAGACTTGTACAGTCAGGGCATGCTGTGCCTTGCAGGCTGTTATTTTTTTATGATGTCTGCTAATTTGCAAGACTCAATTTTAGAGCTTCACTCAGTAACGTACAGTAGACGTCGCAATATTCACTTCAACAAAACGTCATCTTACAGATGGAGGGGAAGAGAAGGGGGTTGAAGAGATAAAACCATATACTGACAAAACAATAAAAGAAAAATCAATCTTTATGACAGATGAGTGAGTGAGATTTACAGTGTAATCAGAAAGCACAAAGAGATTCATGGTTTGCCAGGAAGGGTATCCAGGCAGCATTATTCTATAGATGGAAACACAATCGCGCTTGCAGGATCTGTTTGCTTATTTCTGAGCAAATCTTCCAGCACGTGTTGTTGAAGTGGATAGCTAAAACACACAGATCGTACTACTCCATCTGTATTGCTGCGGCTCTCCTTTCACCAAGCGCCTGAACTTCTCAATCCTTTGGCTTTTTTGATGTGATCAGCTGGCACAGAACATGCACTCAGAAAATTGCTGGAGATAAGACACAGCCCCAGAGAAAAAGGTAGTGCCACGCAGTCCTCACTCCTGCAGTTGGAGCAGCAATTAGAATAACCATCAAGGCTTCTGGCTATCAAGTGATTGTATTAATTTCTGTTCAGTTTTATATATTGGCCTTTATATCTGGTCAAAATGACCAGCCAGCTAGAGCTTAAAGAAATCCTGATCTGTGAATTGAATACCATGTAAAGCTTAGTACATACTTCAACCTGAACCATTTTAGATTACTTGGCATTTTTTATCTGAAAAGCAAGAATCACACAGCAAGACCCTCAGGTGATTTAATCATCCATTTACTCCAGTGGAAAAAAAACACCTCTCTTTTCTTCTTTTATTTTTTTGTAAAGTCTCTTCTATCCTGTGATGGCTATCCATTCCTTCTCCTCAACGAAATCAATGGCAATCATTTACAACGGGTAAATCTAATCGTCTTTGTGTATCTCGACCCATGGAAAGGGTCCGTGGCACTTCAAAAGCCTGGGCCTGGACAACACAAGTTCACAAGATCTATTGTTGAGTTGGATAAGCTATTGTAGGAAATGTGATCAGATCTTTTCCCAGGGCATTGTTTAGTTTTGCTGATGTCTTTTATTTTGCATCATTTTAAACTGAAGACAAGCAAGGCAGGATGGCAGCTCCTGTTGGCTTCTGCATTTCACTTTGGGGAGGTACAGCAGGCTGGGGTAGAGCTGTTTTCCTAATGATGCAGCAAATGTTGATTAAATGGAGAAATTAATTCAGCCACGTACTTCAGAATAATTCCTAAAGACAGCCTTTCAGGATGTAAGGTTTCTCAGGGAAATGCAGTTGTCACCCTCGCTACCTAGGGACCTTGGCACTCTCAAGGCTGACCGTTTTGGTGAGGCAGGAACATGAAAGCTTTGCTTGGTCACGGTTGTGTTCCCCTGAGATGCGGTCTCCTGCCCATTGTAGCATCCCATGTACTGTTGTTCACAGCTCCTTACTCCACCTGTAACATTGAACAGTTAGCCCAGGTGCTAGTGAACAACAGCTGGACAAAACCAGAGCAGAGCTCCCTAGCTCTGACCCGGGGAAGGGAGACGTCTCCTCTGCCTCCATCCACTCTATCTTCAGATTTCCTCAGCACTGACTGCAGTGCCTCCTACACCTACAAATCAAATCCATTTCACACACTTCCCCCTCACTCCTAACCCTTAAATCATGGTCAGCAGAAGATGACAGTGGGGAATGTGAACCAGCTCCAGCTGGCAGTTTTCAGCAGCAGAGCAGATTCCCCACAAACCTGCAGCTGTTTTGCATCCTCCCACAAGCTGCCAGGTCATGGCCAGTGCGGGATTTGTTACTTCCCCAAGCTCCACAGCTTGCTTCATCTCTCCTTGGTCACACAGAATATATTGGCATTACAGCCCCAACAGCACCTGCCAGACCACTTTTGCCCACCATACTAAACTATTCTTCATGGCTTGTCTTTGTTGTTGTTGCTGTCATGCCACCTAAGCAAAACTCACAGTCAGCTCAGGATTTGTGGCAAAACCAACAAGATCAGAATTAGTAGTGAGATCTGCAAAGACCAGCTCAGACTCAGCCAGGAGAAAACATGATGGAGAAGCTTTTTTCCCAACATCTCTTAAAAGATCTCAGAGGCAGGTTTCAAGAGCTGCCCTATAGCAAATTTGCAAACCCACACACAAGAGTCCCCTGGCATATCCAACTGCAAAACAAGGCACAAGGGTGAAACACATGGACCATCTGTGGCATTTATGTAGGTTTGCATAACCTACAGACATGGTTGCCCAGACAGTCGTTTAGGGAGTAACTGATATGGAGCACCACAAAAGAATAAGGTAAGGCAGGGACTCAGCACACTGGTAGTGAATCTTCCAAACCATTCCCAGTTTGTCACCAATACCATCACCACAGAGCCTTGCCTCTAATATAATGACACAAACTATATGAATGTTAGTCAAAATAGTTAATTTGTGTAGCACTATGACAATGCACAGCATTGCAAATGGGACAAAAGTGACTGTGATATCTGATATGCTATTTACATACTGGGGGGAATTAATTCATTGTTCACGCAGGTCTGTGCCATGACAGCAATAAATCAGTTGGCTGATAAAGGCCGCAGCACTAAAAGTTACATGATCTTTTGCCCTACTGACTCAGTCAAAATAATGACAGACTGGAAAACACATCACGTGCTCTCGGTCTGTCTCCCTTCACTCCTCCAAAGCCTTTAGAAACAGTCAGGGACAAAAATCAGAGCAGAGAAAAACCTTGAAGGCATCAGGTTTATGCCATACTGCAACAAGTAACAGATGACTGAATATAATCCTTAATTTTCCTAAGATATTTTCAAAACTATGAGTTTATCATTTGCAAGCCAAGCCATTTGTTTATGCCCTTTTCTCCTTCAATCTCAGATGGTGGGCAACTATGGTTTTACTCTGCACAAAGTTCTTTCACTAATATTCATCCATAATCATCAACAAAATAACTTAATATATGTAGGCGACTATAATGACAGTAAATGCTGTGTAGGAGGCATAATATATGCTTCATTGTCAATGCTTGCATGCTGAATTAGATACCCTATTCTGGTCAAATGCTAATATATTCTAAAAGCACTTTTCCATAAACAGATTTTTAAAATGCGGTAGAATAAAAAGGTGATATGAATAACATATTGAAATAATCCAATAGGTGCGAGTCTAAGAATCCATGTTTTTCTGTAGTGTGTTGCTTGATATTGGCACTGAAATGATCTGCATGAAAAAAATATTCAGCACAGTATCACTGCCACCCTAAATATGGTACATTTGTCAGGACGAAAGTAGTATCAAACCTCCTTTGTAAACAATATGTTATTTTTTTAAATGGACTTTGCCACAGATGGCTGCCCTCATGGAGCCAGAATCATGTAACATATTTGTTGTGGTTTAACCCCAGACGCCAACTAAGCCCCACACAGCTGCTTACTCATTCCCCTCTGCTGGGATGGGGGAGAGAATTAGAAGAGTAAAAGTGAGAAAACTCGTGGGTTGAGATAAAGATAGTTTAATAGGTAGAGAAAAAGCCACACATGCAAGCAAAGCAAAAGACAGAATCCATTCACTACTTCCCATTGGCAGGCAGGTGTTCAGCCATCTCCAGGACAGCAGGGTTCCATCACGCATAATGGTTACTTGGGAAGACCAAACGCCTTCACCCCAAACATCCCCCTCTTCCTTCTTCTTCCCCCAGCTTTCTATGCTAAGCATGACATCATATGGTATGGAATATCCCTCTGGTCAGTTGGGATCAGCTGTCCCAGCTGTGTCCCCTCCCAACTTCTTGTGCACCCCCAGCCTGCTCGCTGGTGGGGTGGGGTGAGGAGCAGAAAAGGCCTTGACTCTGTGTAAGCGCTGCTCAGCAGCAAGGAAAACATCCCTGTATTATCAACACTGTTTTCAGCACAAATCCAAAACATAGCCCCATATTAGCTACTGTAAAGAAAATTATCCCAGCCAAAACCAGCACAATGTTACACTTGGACTTCTGGTGAAAAATTAGACGAAGTACAAAACAGGTAGAATTTAAGAAGATAATTAGCATTTAAAGCAGCTTAGAGCTCAGCAGCACTTCTGTCTCAAAAACAGCTTTAAAATCAATGGCAGCCTAACTGCATTTTGTATGGTTGGTGTTATAGTGGTGCTCAATGCCGGAGCATGGGACAAAAAAAGTGACTGCAATAACACGGTTCATGCTGCAGACAAAAAACATAGCAGTTGTAAGAACTTTGGATTTGAGCCTTTTATTGGCTTCAGCAGCAGCAGCAGAGAGGAGCCACACTAGGGAAAGTCTGCTAGCTTCAGTGGACGTGGAGCATCCAGTGCCTTCTGGTTGCAGCCTGGAGTCATGCTTCTGCTTGCCCAAGCAGTGCAGCAGAGATGTGGTGGTCTCCATAAATTATATGCAGTGGCCAAGCGCTTTGAAAGCGCTTGCCCCCTTGAAGCGCAACCCTTGTGTCAGAAGAGGGGGGACAGGGCAGGGGCAGTGCAGCAGGTCGTGTGGCCTCAGCCCCCAGAGACAAGTGCAGCCAGGCACATGCGCCAGGGACTGGGCTGCCCTGATCCTTCTGACTTTCCTTGGGGTGCATTTCCCATCTTCCTGAGACATAGGCCATTGTTTGAGAAGCAAACAGGAAAGAAAAAATTAAAGCAGAGTGCAAAACAAACCCACAATGCTGTAGAAAGGCAAAGGGACCACCTTGTCTTAATTCACTGAGCTGTCTGATAGCACCGTGTTGTGCCAACAAAAGATGTACGTGCAGACCTGCCAGAGCATCGTCTGAAGCAAGGGAGACATGGTGTGCCTTGGAGCAGTGCTAGTGAAGACTCCACCAGACGTGCTCCATGCCTTTTTCTTCTGCATGAGTAACGTGTACCTCTCATCTGTCACCAGTCCACTGGCCACCGCTTGCTTCAGAAGGATGCCAAGCATGCCGGTACTCTGGCTGCCTTCACATGGCCCAGTCATGCTCACACTGGGCTGGCTTTAGCATTAGTGTTTTACCTAGGGTTGAGGAAAAGCTTTAGCAGAGCTAATGGTAGTTCTTCCAGCGTTATTGTTTTCTCTCCAGCCAGAAGAATGCCGGGTGCAGGACTGGCAGACGTATGAACCATGCCACAGACTGATTGGCTTGGTTTTCTATTCAGTTCTTTTAGATCAGCAGTTGCAAGATAGATTGCTTCTCATTATAGATTCAGGCTTTTCAATTAAAATGTATACAGCACTGCATTGGGAGCGCATGTATTCCATACAATCAAACTCAGTTCCCCATGCAATAACATGTTAACAGGGTTAGCCTGGATGAGCCAAATGTTTCTGGGGTTCCCGTATGGCACAGCCCCATGCAGCACTGCACGGCTTAACAGGATCATGCAGTGCAGAACAGGGCTGAGCGTGCCCCTTGGTTTTAATAAGAACTGCCTTGTCGTTGATAGCTTGTAACTATTGATTATTCCTCTTCCTTGATAGACTTTTGATTTTTCTCTTCTGTTTTACATTGCAGTAATTGGGAAGCCTAGGGATACAATATCATATCGAGCCCTGAGCAAAAATGCTCCAGGTACTAGTGCATCTAGCTTATATTTTAATTACTCTGCTAATACAGGGAGGATTTTACAGAGCAGTAAACAGCAGTACCCTGAATAACACCTTGGTTCAGCGCCATCAGTTCTTCATTCCACACATATATTTTCCTTGGTGATCCAGAGCAAAAGGCTTAGTACATTATCATATGATAAGTCAATTTAAAAGAATAAATAAGTCCTGCAACACACAGCTCAATATTAAAAAGCCAACATGACAATAATACCTGAATGATACTACATGTATTAGAGCTAAAAATAGATTAGAAAAACAAAAGTATATCCAGATAAGTAATGAAAGCATGTTTTTAAGGTGATTTATTAGGAACTATGAAGCAGTTCTGGCTTTGTGCTGAGCTGTGAACAGTGAAATTGGAATAAATAAAATAATCTTGCTGCATTAATGACTTGCTCTAAAACCACAAGTGTGTGTAATATGCTTACTGGTTGCCAAGTGAGGACCATGATTTAAAGGATAGATTTGGTGTATAATATTTATCTATTTAGAAAAAGAAATGAGTCAAGATACAGATCTTGACCCTACAAACATGAAGGGAGAGGAAGGGTGCTGCAGCAGCTGCTCCAGGCTCCAGGCATGGTGCTCCAAGAGGCAGCTTCACCTCTCCAGGGCAGGAGCTGGCCATCCTGATCTGGAGAGGGTGAAATGAAGGTGATGATATTACTGGGGGTACAATGGCAGTGTCAGGGAACACGTTTCTGGAGGGCAAAATTATAAATCAGAACTTTCTACCACGTGAAATAGATTATATTCGTACAACTGAGGGAATAAAGCTCCATTTTCATCCTTCTCTTTTCAAGTAGATCCCTGCCTGCAACACCGCAGAGAGCCAAATTGTGTATTAGCAATCTGTAGCTTCAGCAGCTGTCAATGGAGTTGCTTTAGGCAATAGAAGGACCTGTCTCATTGGTTTACAATAAAATAAAATAAATAACACAAAATAAAATAAAATTAAATTAAATAAACCAAAAAACCCTCTCTGCCCAGGATCAGTTTTAACATGCTGGTAGATTTCCACAGATCACATGGCTAATGCCCAAATAATGATACTTTGGAGTATTTCAAAGGTGCTTACTCTTAATCATAAACTTTTGCTTTACTTGCAAAATATGCCAGGCTTAATGACATGCCTTTCTAATATCTCTTGGTCAGAAAAATGAACACAATGTTAATCTGCTAGACCTAAAACTTAATGTTTCACTGGTGGAATTTAGAAACAGAAAGCAACTGCAGTGTAGATCTACTTCTTGGCTGAGGAAAGGAGGTCCATCACAGCCCAGAGACTCAGCTGGGCACAGGAACCAAGTGAATAATGTGAACTGGAGATGGCCCTGAATTTCCTCACTTGTTTCAGAATTAGCTCTCCTTTCAATCTAATGTCAATACTTAATGTTTGAACTCTGATGGGCTGGTTTGCCAATTATCGTTAGTGTCTTTTGTGAAGCAGCTTACCCAGGCTGTTAAAGCTCAATTACAAGCATGTTTTAGCAGACAGGATGCCTGCTACATTTTTATATGCTGAAAATAAATACATAAAATATGACAAAGTGAGACTTTTATTAGTAACATACTTTTAGGGAAGAGTATAAAACATCCATTAGAAATCCTGTTAACAGCATTGGTCATTATGACAAGAGGGAAAACAGCTTTCCTAGGATTTGATTTCTTTTTTTCCTTCTTAATGGGTACTACTCTTTCACCATCACCAGCAGACAATGTTGTCTATTAACATTTACTCAGCAGTTATCATTTTTATATGTCTTCATAACCATAGCAATTCAAATAATGTTGTTACTCCACTCTTGTATTTTTCCTTTGATAAACATAGATAAAGATCTAGCACCAAAGAAGCCCCTGCTCTCAATAACGTTGCAAAAGTTGCCAGGTAGGGTAATTTGGCTAATTCAATCCTGTACCATAGTCAAGAAAAACTACATTTAAACATCATCAAATAGGGTTTTGCAAAATAGTTTTTCCTCAATTTTTCTTCAATAACAAAATCCAGTATTTTGAGGACCTCCAATGTGTTTGCCCAGTATAGCTCCACCCCAAGAATAATACAATCGTGCCTACAGCAGACTCAGCTGAACGGGGTTGTTTATAATACAGTTTCATTCTGTAAGGACAGAGCTGAAAGACAAAAGTTGTATTAACAAGAGGCTCAAGTATATCCATTTAATACTTACATATTGTATTTAATTGATCCCCTGTGTGCAGTGCAAAATCAATTACAGTGAAACACCAGATTTAAACATGATGTCAATCCAACTATGCGATTGCAGTTTGATTTGACCTCTGTGGACCAGGGTCAAACTGTATTAAAAGGGAATGAAGCACGAACCAGCCTAGACATTTCCAATTAATACTGGAGTAGCAAATTATTAAAAAGGGTCAGAATTATTTTTACCTGTGCAAAACAAACAGCAGATAGGATGAGTTCTGTAGGAGACAGACAAAAGCTCATTTCTAGGACAAGAGGAATGATTTATGAACATTTGTGGGCACAGTAAATCTACTATAACCCACTCATTCTTTTTTCTTACAGAGCAGGTCTAATACATAAAAATACAGTATATTTTGCATTACACCCAGGGAGCAGAGTGTTGTCATATCTGTTAAACTTATTTGCATAAGGGGTTAGGATATGAAGCCCATATTCAAAACCTAATCTCCCTGTTATTTTCTAAAAGCTTAAAAAAGCTTGACAGATAAAAGCCAATCTTCGCTATCAAGCACCAGCTCTTGATTACGCGGCTTGAAAAGCAAGATCAAAGCAAATGTATAAGCAAAGTTACTGTGTTGTTAATGCCTCTCTCAAAAAATTCATACAGCCGATAGCAGAAGTGACGTAGGTTACAAAGCTAAAGCCCATTTTAAGCCACATGCACGAGGTGCATCACTGAAGTACATTTTCATGCAGTACACCTACAATAACTAAGTTTCTTACCATGGCAAGTCCTAATTTCTAAGCTAACGAATGCATATCTTATATATGCTGACTCTGGTCTTCAGTCTTCTGAGTCCCACACACATGTGGCCTTTGCTTTGGCAGGTTTGATACATTTGACCTTTACACGGCATGAGTTTGCTATTTAATTATAAGATGGTACTAGCTGGACTACAAAATGGAATCACTCAGTAGTAAACCCTGCATGTAATGTGATGCTGCACACTGTGAGATCTGGCAAGTATTACATAGTAGGACTCCTCTTGCGTTTGGGAAATCACTCAGCAGAATTACAGCTTTTGATAGCAAAGCTACTTACAGGCAAATAAGGTCAAAAAAGCATTAAGAAGCATGAAGGGAAAGCCTAGTATTATTCACCGGTTCAGAACATAAAGCTTCCATGTCAACTGCTAGCGGTTAAAGTAAACATTTGTACAATCCTTCACCTACATAAATCTAATCAACGCCAGAGAATTATTGCTGGTTTGTAACGCGAGACTTCCCTGCGAGCAGTGAAAGATGAAAGGACAGGTGGGATGCAGTGCTGTCTCTGGTGACACTTTCCCTGTGTGGCAAAAGAAGCGGTATTGCTATTTCACCCGTGCGGGGATGTATGGACTGAAGATTCCTGTTTTCACCATCTAATCCCTGGCAGGCAAATGAAAGTTTGCTGGTGTTCATATTTGACAGACCACAGTGATAGTCCCTGGCACACTGGCAGAGGGAATCTTTAGCTTTCCTATCAATGCAGCGTAGCCTGTGAGATTCCCAGGTGGAAGAATCCGAGTCAGAGTGAATTGAAATAGTGTTTATTAAAATGAGCCTTAAAAAAAAAGAAAAAACACATGGAAAGGATTCAGTATGGGGACAGCTGGAGTCTGAGCCCTTTGTTTTTTCATGGGACCCCATTACATCATGCTGCCTTTGAAAATTTGAGACGGAGGTCCGTTTTACATGAAGTTGATGAATGAAAACAAATTTTTTTCCACTCATTTTTAATATCTTAAATGTTAAAAAAAAATTCGAGCAAAAAGACCAGTATACTTTTTTATTGTAAAATAAATTATTGAGGTGAATCCTCAGAGTTATTCAGCAAGTATAAAACTATTCTTTCAAAAAGAATATTTTAAATGAAACTAGCCAGGTTGGACACATATGATGTTAAGAAATAATGACACACAATACCAAAATGCTCTTATTAAAATAAATACAAAATCAAAAAGGTTTAATGAAAGTACAAATCCCTTGATCCTAAGACCAAAAGGAAGGAAGATCCAACTTTTGGGAGCTTACATGTGAAATCATGATCTATACGGCAAACGTGTTCTAGAAAGCATCATCATGTTATTTTCTTAATACAGCTCTTCTTCTGTAGATCTGTATATAATGTACATAGTCTCTGGATTTTCTGTGAGAAAGCAAGTTTTGCCTTTATCCTGTCAATGCTGACTTCCTCATGACAAATTTCATCACCTTTGAGCTAGGTATGTGGTTTTGTGCAGCAGGCCTTTTTACCTGGCACCATATTCCTGGGACCCAGCGGGGTTATTCTGCAGAGCTGCTCTACCATCCCTGCATCCTCTGCATGTGCAGAGGAGCTATATACAATGGATTTACAATATCTGCACATTCTGCTATGGCTTCAGCTTTGCAGTCAAGTAACCTTACTGGTTTAAATGAAGTAAACCGTACTGAGATTAGTATAACAGAAAATGGAAGTTGGCCCAGTGTATTTACTTATGAAACTCCATAATGCATTCGTGGTAAATATTGGACTTCCCTTCTCATTTCCACTTTACAGAAAGTGAGGTAGAACCATTATATTAAAATATGTAAAAGAACAAAAGTCAACCTACAAATTGAGGTGTTTGACTCTCATTCAGGGGCACAGTAAAATAGACAAGTTAATACTAAGCAATTATAAAATGTTTCCGACAGTCGACCTTACTGAATGAAAGACACACCAGTAATCCAAAGAAAGCAAGCAAGCACCGCATGTTCATATACTCAGACACAAGACATGAATATAAAAAACTACAGATATGATTATATGTATAAAGGATATCCCATATACAAGCCTTAACTGTAAAAGAAATCATTTTGCTGTGGTTTAACCCCAACTG